>PVJH01013454.1:0-60416 GCA_004026705.1 Nesogale talazaci | reverse complement strand
CAACACCCCCCCCCCAAATTTAAATTATACTGTGCATTTATTTCCCCCCTATTTTTCTGAGATTCTTTTAAATTATTTGCAACAGGTCAGCAAGTCTGTTTGAACCCACAGGAAGACACCTTGCCTGGGGCAGTAGAATGAGTGCTGTGCTGAATGCTGTTAACTAGTTTATTCCCAGTTCTGTTGCAGGTCACAGGTTAGGTATAGCACAACTTTTGATAAGCAACAGATAGAGATTAATTCTATTGGGATAGGTAGGCCTTGAAGAAATCATCTTGCATATGACTTTGAAACATCAGTTGCATCCATTTCTGTAAAGGAACCCATCAATTATAGTCATTGCGATGAGAAGACAGAAAGGGAAAGTTCCAGTCTGTGGGCTGCCATCTCTGGGATTAGCAGCAGCATCTTCAGGGATTAGTCCTGCACCCAGCAGCATCCAAGAAGTCTTGCTATTTTGCTGTCATGGTTCTTTGGCCTTGAGGTATCTATTCAACAAATATTTACAAAACACCTACTACTATGGTCCGAAAGAACCCTGATGTTACAGTCTTGGGGGATTTGACTTGTAGATGCCAGTCAGTCGGTTCTATCCCTAAGGACCTTATACACCATAGAACAAAACCTTGCTCAGTCCTGGGCTGTCCTTCCATGTTCTTCCTCTTCTTCTATTTTAATTAGAAGATCATGGTATTGGGGACTCTTTCAGCTCTTAGAACCATCCATAGCAAGCACAGTTGTACATATGTTGCCATCCTCATTTTCTAGGCATTTCTTATGCTTCAGGTCATTGTTGCAGCCACTGTGGCAACCCACCTTCTCCAGAGTCTTCCTCTTTTGGGTTGCCCCTCTGTGTTGTCAAGCCCGATGCCCTGCGCCAGGAACTGGTCTCTCCTGACAACAGGTCCTAAGTACATGAGACGAAGCCTCGCCGTCTTGGCTGAACTTCTGAGACAGATTTGTTTGTTCTTTTGGCAGTGTGTAATGTTTTCCACACTCTTCGACAGCACAGCATCCACATGCATCGACTCAACTTCCATCTCCCTCTTTCGGTGTCCAACTTTTACACACCCCAGAGTTGGTGCTTCAGTAAAGATTTTCAGCCTTCGAAGCCTGGTGAGGACAGCTCAGCTATGACAGGAAGGGGGGCCTGTGAGTAAGAATCCCCTGACAATTAAATGGGAGGTTTAATTTTTCTTTCTCAGGCGTCCCAACCACTGTTGACATTCAAAAGCAAGCAGAATTCTAAATGGCATGCTTATTAGTTGGCTTCGTCTGCCCCAACCTCCAACTTATGAATCTCTGTTCCTTTGCCATTACATTTATTTGTTATAAACTCTCCAGAGTGATATGACATGTCTTCATCCCCAAAGAGAGAGTTGCTAGGTTACCTTTGCATTCCTGGTTGAAAATGATCTTGTCCCCATTATATCCAGCAGAAAACCCTCAACATTATATCACATCACTTTCTATTTGGCTTATTCTCAGCTTGTTATGCTACTTCAAATCAGAGTTAAGAGAATTATTAGAAAGAGAGGTTAGATACCCATAATTATCTTGACAACATCCCTCAAATACTTAAGGTAATTAAAACATGGATATCCAAATGTAAGAAGTCATTTAAACAATAGGTAGATCTCTAAGGGGAACAGGGCCACTCGTGGGGTACATACTCCTTAGAATAATCAAGCATTTGAGATTAAAAGGGAAGCATTTACCCCAGGGCAAAATTCCGATGTGTTCAGAAGGAGGCAGACACAGGGAAACACAGGAGGAAGCTGGATAACGGATATTTCATTGCCATCAATGACAAGAAGCAACATATGGATGAACTATTGAGCAGAAAATTGATCTACTGTGTAAACCTTCATCCAGTTCACAGTAACTGTTTTTTAAGTATAGGATAAATGAAATTTTCATATTTACAAATGTGCAGTCAAGATCAATGGACTCTGTGAAAGTATTAAAACAAATAATCTGGTGAGTTTAGTTATCTATGTTTAATAATGTAGATATTAAATTGGAATTTAATATTCTCCCTGATTAGTAATGATTTGTTGCCAAGTGATCTGTTTGTTCAATGTTTTCCAGGAGACTCCCACTGTCATGTTGATCCTTAAAGGATAGCAAAAAGGTGCACATGCCAAAATATAGATACGTTTTCCCATGTCTCTTGACTGTTTGCTTGTTTTGTTTTGTTTCCCAACTTCACTATAGGGATGTTTATTTGCTCACCTCCTGTTAGAAGACCAGCCCCTAACACATCATCACGGGTTCGGTAGGCGCAATTGTACAGCAATAGCAGAGAAAGATTATAGAAAAGTCATAGAAAATATGAGAGATAGCTTTAAGTGATGGAATCAGACACATTTCATTGCAGCATGCTCACCTCAGCCTCCCTTGGTGGTCCACGTAGAGAGAGAGCCGGAGGGAGGAAGTTTATTGCTAACTAAAATCTAAATCTTTTTCATGAGTATGATTACAGGTAATCACATGTAATAGAAAGGGACTATATAATAGGCATACACATCACAGGAAGGGGATGTAAAATAGGCATAATTCTAACAGGAAGGGGATGAGCAAGGGGCATACATGTGACAAGAGAAGCAGATGTTAGAATCTTCCTTGTGTGGGCTTGACCTCCCTGGGCTCCTACAAAGAAGAAGTCTACTACTATCCTTATCAGAAGAAAGTGGGCCCTACTGAGGGTGGGATAGACTATATAACCCAATTGTTCTAGATGGCTGATAACTCTTAGGGAAAATAAACCCCAATGTATAGCCATTGTCTTCCAAGTGTATAGTCATTTGCCATGTGCAGGAAGCAGTTAAGTTTGGTATATATCTGGTGGAGACAACTTGGGAGAAATCATTCTGTTCCTCACAACCTTGCACAACAAATGAATGCTGTTTGTTTTGTGGTGTGTGTGTGTGTGTGTGTGTTTGAATCGATCTCTTCCCGCTCACAATGCAACATCTGGTATTTTTAAATTGCTGAGCCTACGGAATCTTATGCTTTTAAGGCAAACTTCAAATCTTCGCCAGTTCCCACTAGAATTCAACTTAAATTGCTTTTGTTCCCAAGGCTGCCTCACCCAATCTTTTTGCTCACCTTACCTCTGAGTGAAATGGCCTTCCCTGTTTCCCTCAGAACCCACACCCAACACCAACACCCTTCCTGGCAGAGCCTTCTGTTCTCTGATTCAAATGGCAGACTGGGCTCTAATATGAGGCCAAGTCCTTGGAGGGCAATGTCGGTCTTCACTCTTTATCTTCCTTTACAGTGTGCCTTCTTTTCTTGGCCTTGGAGGCAGTTTTCGATTCCTGCTATGTATTCCAAGTCAGGATGTGCTCTGTGAACATGTTCATCTTACAAGATGTAAGAAAATCTCAATCAAAGTGAGCCAGGAGATAAAAGTCGTCAGGCACATTATCTGTCCTTTTTTGATAAAATATCATAATTGGCATAGCATTAATATACTGAAAATTAGTCGGCTCTGACTCAGAATGAAACCCTGTCCTCACGATTGTTAAGTTTGGACTTTCGTTTCAGCCACAGTGTCAATCTGTCTTGTGGTGGGTCTTCCTCTTTCCTACGGCCCCTCTGCTGTACCGAGCATGATAGCCTTTTCTATGAATGGGTCTCTCCTAAGAACATGTGCCAGTACGTGAGATAAAGTCACCCATCCTTGCTCCAAGATGCCTTTCCTCTAAGGCAGATACGTTTGTCCTTCTGGGAATCCATGCTGTATTAAATAACCCTCCCCAGCACCACCATGCACATGCATCGATTCTTCTCCTTCTGTCTTCCTTACTCAATGTTCAGCTTTCACCTGCATGTGAGGCAATTGAAAATGCTCTGGCTCGGGTCAGGTGTATCTCAGTCCTCAGAGTTACATTTTTGCTCTTTAGTACTTTAAATAGGTCTTCTGCAGAGCTATCCGATGCAAATGCACCATCTGATTTCTTCACTGCTGCTTCTGTGAGCACTGACAATGGATCCACGCAACGTTATGCCATCTGCATATCATAGTGTGTTGAGGGGTCTTTCTCCGACCCTGCTGCCATGTCCTTTCTCTTTTAAGCCAGCTTCTTGGATTGGCTGCTCAGCAAATCTATCATTCTATGCTCCATTTTGATGACTTCGAATTTTCTAGATCCACTCATGGTATACTCCTTCAATGTCACCATTATTAATAGATGTTTATAGCTGCTGCTTCTCATTTTAAGTCATGCCTCATGACTTAAATACGTGAAGGCCTCTAAGGCTTTGCTTCATCAATTTCATTAAAGTCAATTCTAGTTTGAGGAAGCGGTTCTCCGAGAGGTGCAGTTTGAGTGTGAATGGGAGAGCACCTCCCTCATTTCTTTCTTTACTTTGTCTATGTCAAATTATTGCCCTTTCATGTCCCTCTTCGTTTGCAGAAACAAAAAGAAGTGGCACAGAGTGAGATCAGGAGAGTAAGGTATGCAGGGCAAAAGAGGTATGCTGTTCTTTGCCGAAATCTGGCACACTGAGATGGCTCCATGAGCAGGTGCATTGTCATGGTGGCAAAACCAGTCTCTCCTCTACCACAAATCACACCTTTTTTGTCACACCATTAGGCTATTTTTTCAGAACCTCTAAATAGACAGCACGGTTAATAGTCTGAACAATTGGAACGAACCCTAGATGCATTACGTGTTGATATTTTCATCCATTCAGGATGTTGATGGACTTCCAGAATGAGGTTTGTCATCAACTGACATTTCACCTTTTTTTAAAGTCATAAAAATATTCATACACTCGAGTTTTTCCCATTGCGCTGTCCACGTAAGCTGTGTTCAACTTCACAGCACTTTGGGTGGCATTTTTACTGAGCGGGAAACAAAATCTCACAGCTGCAGACCGTTCTCTTAAATCAACCTTCATGAAAAATGAGGTTTGAACAAAACTGCAAAAATGAAAAAAATCACTTCATTGGGAGCTATCACAGATATTATAACAATTTATAATTTAATGAGATGAAGCACAATTATTCAATTGCTGCCACCATCCTTTTTCAAGCATTTTTTTTCTTGAAATCTTTGATATCAACTCCTATTTATTTCCTACATCCCCAGCCCTACCCATCAGGAACCCTTATTATTATATATTACATATCTTATTATCAACATTAATATTTTTATCTTACACCATCCAATGTATCCATTCACTTACAAGTCTGTTATTCATTCTCCTCAAATAGGATTATACAGCCATCATTTCTATTGTTTCCCCCTTTGCTCTCTCTCTTCCCATCCCCTCAGGGAATCATTATTCCCATTATTATTTCTTCAGGCTTATTCTCTCTTGGATTTCATACTTCTAATGATCTTAATTTACAAATGAACATACGCAGATCTAACAAGATTAATGAAGTAAATCTAAGACCATAATAGTAAGGCGAAGAAATACTAAAGAACCAGGAGATACTAATGGGTTTCATCATGCTATTCTGCACCCTGGATATAGCACCCTTTCCATATGGTCCTTTTGTGAGGGACTGCCCATTCATCTTACAGGTGGGTTTGTGGTCTCCACTTTGTCTACACTATTCACATCGATGTGAATTCTTGTTTTTGAACTTCTGATACCCATTCCTGTCAAAATCTCTTGATCACCACAGACAGGTGTACTTCTTCCATGTGGGTTTTGTTGCTTCCCTGCTAAATAGCTGCTTGTTTAACTTTATGTCCTTAAGATCCCAAACACTATATCTTTTAATAGCCAGGCACTAACTGCTTTCTTTACCACTGCCCCTGGTTGCAAAAGGTGGAGAAACCAACACTGATCGGGGACTTAGTCATTTTTCTCACCGCCTCTTGGGAGGTCAACCAGGCATCCTGTTCAGGCAAGTGGTTAGAGAGGCTCTAATGTGTGCATGCATGTTTGTTCCTCAGGGGGGCGCCCAGTCCTGGTGGGAGCCCATCTCTAGGTGGGTTGACCAACTCTCCCTCCTCCAACTCCTAGCCGGTCCATAGGGCAGGGTCAAATTTTCCCTTTGAGTTTTCATGATTTTAAATCCTTATTGAAGTACACAACTTCATCTCTTTCTCCAACATAGTGGTTGGCGTTTTCCAATTGCTGACCTTGCGTTTCCCAGTTCTACTACATACTACACCAACAGATGACTACATATAACAGGTTATGGATTTCTGAGACGATAACTTTTTGTGGGAGTAGAAAAACTATCTTTCTCCCACTGAGTGGCTGGTAGTTCTGAATTACATACCTTGTGGCTACAGCAGTACATGCTGATTATATCAGAGTGTCTAGGTCTGGAATCTGAGCTACACAGACATGAGTTCTCTCCTTCAGGGTTGCTCTGAGCCTGTAGTCAATTTTTCATCCAGACCAGGGTTTTAGCACAAGTCCTGATAGAAAAGGACCAGCCTCTGAGCTCAGGTGTGTGGCTTCTGACTGAACTCAGACCCTGTTAGGCGGCTGGTTGAGGCTCTTGGTTGCTGACTGGCTGTTAGCCAGGGAATACTCATCTTGGACTCCTCTACCTGGGCACTCTTGTCACAGCCAGCCAGGAAAGAGTTGGCCGGGAGGATGAATGGGGTGTTCTCTCCCCTTGGCCCTCTTTTCTTGCATAGCGAGCTGCCATTAAGTCAGTCCCTGACTCAGTGAGACAGCATCATAACAATACAGAAGCCTTCGTGGACTGATGGGAATTGGCTAGGTAGGATTTGCCTTGGGCACAAATGGAACCCTGGTCTTCCCACCCAAAGTGGCCAATGGCCATTGTTTGTGCCACTCCATTTGCTACATTCTATTCCTTAAGAACCCATTTCTAAGCCAGCCCCACTCACAGGGAGGGGATGCATCAAGAAGCTGGTAGACATGGTGAGATTAGAAGGCCCCCTACTACAGTGTTATTATAATCAAACATCAAACCCACTGCCACCCAATCGATTCTAACTCACAGTGAGCCTGACAACAGTTTCAGCTGCTGTCAATCCTTATCTTTCTCCGTAGAAGCGACTGGTGGGTTTGAACCACTGACCCGGCAGGGAGCAGTCCAGTACCTCCCTGACTTTGCCACCAGATCTCCTGCAGGGTTGGGTACGTGGGGCAGGGTGCTGAAGCCTATCCTGTCCACTACCAGCTTGTGGAAACGCTGCCCTTGGGCAAGTGGCTGTTTTCATGAGAGAACATCTGTTTCTACAGAGGCAGCAGTCTCACTCTGAGCCTTAACCAAAGCTCCCAGCTTTGATGCACATGGCCAGCACCGGAAAGCTGGCTGCTGCCAGTCAAGCGTTCCCAAATTGACCTGGCTGCAGCCGGGATTAGGTTTGAGAGAGAAGCCTTTCACATAATGGTCTTTTAGATCTCATGTGAAAGGTTAACCATGAGTCTGTAATTTATTCCTCCCTCCTCGGGGATCCTTAAAGAGGTTTTGACCCTGACCAGAATTCTGTGCAGATATTGACTAATCGAATGCACTAGCTAAAAGATAAATGAGGGTCCTGTACAGGTAGGCGATGTACTGATTACTGATCGAGAAATGATTTTTTTTTTTTGGCACCGTCTCTTGGGTCCACCCAGATGGCTTATTTTAAATGATGCTTCAAGTCATAGGCTGGAACTGGGTGGGTGCTTTGGAAGGTGCATGTGCATCCAGAATAAAACTTTTGGATGACACCCCACAACTCGGACACCCAGAGTACTTGTCCCATGCCCAGTCAGTGCTCCCTAAAACCCCCAAACAAAGCTCATCTTGGTCTGAAGAAGGGGGCCCAGAAATAACACTTTCAGGTTCAGGGCCTCCCAACCATTAGTACTGTGTAGGCTTCTCCCCCTGCCTCATCACCACGGGAAAGTGTGCATCAGGCAGGGGCAGAGAAACTCAAATACTGGTGCAGGCAACTAGCTCAGTTCAACACATAGACTTTTACAACAGGTGCAGTGAGGCACGATCAACTACCACAAACAAGGCATAATGAAAACGTAAGCAGGTGGCTTTCCCTCTGAGGTCCCCCTGCCTCCCACTGCCCCTGCCCTCAAGATAATACATCTCATCTGCTTCTGCTGATCCAAGCACTAGGAGATTTAGGGTGCTCCCCAAATCTGCACTTCTAATGTTTACTTGCTTTCTTTGGGGGTCACAAACATGCTCAGCAATAAACTGCTATCAGACATGGACTTAGATGAGGACAAGGATGCTTCTAGGACCCAGAAGAAAGAAAACGCCTACGGGGAAACTGTCAGCAGAAAGAAAACCTGAAACTGGCATTCCCCTGGTGAGATTGCTGTCTTGGTTCTTAAAAAGTAAAAGGGAGAAATGGAGAGGGTCAGTCGGTCCCAGGCATGGTGTTGAACCTTGTAAAGTGAAAAGCCAACTTCCTCTCTGACTGGGAGACTCACAAACCTTCTGAGGCTTCCTCAGATTCCCCGTAGAAACCCCTATGTGGACAGATACTGGAAGTCCCCACTCAGGGTGGGGTCCACCAGTCATCACCCCCCCTCCAACGCAGACAACCTGAGTATTCCATTTATTATCAGGATCTCTTTAATCAGAGCACTGAACATCTCAGTGCGAGCATCAGCAAATTACGTGCTGCAATACTGTATATAATACATGTGTACAGAACAGAAGAAGAACAAAAAAGCATAAACAAAACCCAAAAGAGCCGTATGTGTGGTTCTTTGTAGCTTGAATTGGTCACAAGGTAGGGACTACCTGTGTAATATGCATGATTGAAAAGGTTTTATAAAAAGCTAAATTTACTCCAGTTAAAACTATAATTATAACTCTCTTGTCTATAAGTACATGGGGGGTACCTGCACAAAAGTGGCTTTTTTTCAAAGTTATGTCTTTAATATATTGTTACAGAACAACATTATCACCTTCAAGTTACTCTCCATTACACTTAATGCATTTGTCAAATCTGTGCTTCCATTCTTGGAAACATTTCTCAAACTCATCTGCTTGACTGGCTGACGGCACCTCTCTCATTTTTTTCTTCACCCCTTCTACATTGTCAATTCTCTGTCATTTCATGTTCCTCTGCATTCACAGAAACAAAAAGAAATTGCATGGAGCGAGATCAGGTGAGTCATGTACATGGGCCAAGAGAAGCATGCTGGTTTTTTTTTTTTGTCCAAATCTGACACACTCAGATGCCTGTGTAAGCAGGTAGATTGTTGTGGTGGCAAAATCAGTCTCCTGTCTGCCACAAAGCAGGCCTTTTTTGTTACACACTGTTTTGCTATCTTTTCAGAATGTCTAAGTAGAAAACTTGATTAATTGTCTGACCTGGTGGAACAAACTCCAAATGTACTACAGGCTAACATTTTTGTTTGTTCAGGAATCTGATGGAGGTCCATATCAAGGTTGTTATCAATTGACATTTCAACTATTTTTGAAATGAGAAAACCACTGGTACATTTGAGATGTTTCCACTGTGTTCAACATCACAACAGTTTATGCAGCATTTTTCCTGAGCAGGAAACAAAATTTCTCAACTGTACACTGTTATCTTAAATTGGCCATCACAAAAAGAGTTGCAAGCAAAACTGCTTTCATGAAAAAATTCACTGTGACCTGAGGGAACTTTCCTAGGTGATGCCACTAAGTGCACTAACTCAGAGTGAGTTGCCTGATCATCTCCTAGTGGGAAAAATACATACTACAAAAGGTCAACTCAGATTGAGCCCCAATGGCATAGTGGTTGTGCACGGCACTGTGGCCCACTGGGACGGAGGTTCAAGTCCAGCAGCGGCTCCACAGGAGTAAAGGCTGGGCCTCCTACTCCCACCACCAGAGGGCAGTGATGCCCCCCCCCCAAAAGAAAAGGTCAACTCAGCCCAGCACAATTCTTGGTTTGGGGAAGGTATTCCCTTATTTGTATATATGTGTATACATACATATGTGTATGCTTATATGTGTATGTATGCATATATATGCATACATGTACATGCATATTGACAAGGAGGCTTAAAAATTCATGAAAAAAAATAAAATTTAAAAATAAAGAATTGGGCTGAGCCCCAGTGGCGTAGTGGTTGAGTGCAAGACTGCGCCCCATGCGCTTGGTGGTTCAAATCCAGCAGAGAATCTCCAGGAGCAAGGCTAGGTAGCTCCCACGACCACCAGAGGGCAGTGATGCCCCCCCCAAATTTTTTTTCCATGAAGTTTTTGAAGTGCATCTATTGTATATGTGTACATTTATATATATGTTTGTATATGTGTACAGTTGTACTGTGTAATTTATGTATGCTTTTGTGTGTGTGCATTTATATATGTGCATTTATATGTGTGTGTGCATGCAAATATGTATATTCACACACAAATATAAATGAACAGTATTTGAACTTGTTCACACTCCCCTTATTGGGGGATCTGAGGATGGAGAAACTGGTGCTGGTGGAGTAATCTGAGGTCAATAGCAAGCACACTTGTAACTGCTCTCTCTAAGCCCCACAATGTACCTGGGGGTGGTTGTGTCAGAAGTGGTAGAGAGACAATGCTAAGTGGCCCGAAGATCAAACTTTGCAAGACATTAAGATATTGTAGTGACAACACCAGGACAATAGTTACACTGTAATTTGGAAAATGTGACTGGAAAGGGAGTTCTGTTATACGGCCCCTCCTTCTCCTGAACACACATCTGGAATGGCTACCGTGTACCAGTGGAGGGTTCTGCCCTGCCTTCATAAACGATATGTTTTTCAAGTCTACCTGTTTTATTTGAAATGCCAAATGAGACTCTTTGCAATTTTCCAAGCCCTTCTCGGTAGAAAATATTAAACAATATAGAATCCTGGGTAGACAAGAGAGATTAATGCTTTAATTTGCATTTATGTTGAAGCAGGAGTATTGAGATCCTTAAACTCTCTTTTTTAACAGCCCGATCAAGCCAACAAGAAAAGCAGATGATTCACGGATACTGAAAGTGGACTACTGGGAACTAAATTAGGTAAATCTACTAATAGCCTCAGAGGCACACATCTGAATAAGAATAACAGCAGCACCAACAACAAATCCTGCAACAATCCTGCAACATTCTCCTTTGAAAGGCCAAAGGAGAATGCATCAACTTAACCAGTGTTTTCTTTTCTATCCCTATTTTATAAGACAGGCAGGACTAGTTTGTCCTCACGTGGAAGTGTCTCCAGATTATATGCACAGTGTTACATACTCTGGTGTCAATTTGGGACTTGAGAGGATTAAGAGTGAAGGGATGGAATCTAGTCTGTCAGGCCATGGCTAACCAAGCCTCTGTGTGGACATGGCCTTCACCTGAGGATTCTGAGAACTCATATATTTTCTCCTTGGAGGGGGATGTCAGTCTCTCTCTTTCTCAGTCTCTCTCTCTCTCTCTCTCTCTCTCTCTCTAAGTCACATGGAGACAGACTGATGAAAGCCAGACCCTGGGAGTTGAAGGAACCACTAGGAAACCCTTGTCAGCACTGAGATGCTTCCACTGCTACTAGATCCATAAGACTTTCCACCCACTGGTCAGTGATCGCCCTGCATTTGGCATCATTGCCTATGTTTTATGAATCTGAAGAGGACTTTTAGATTGGTGTCTATGGACATATGGGCTGATATTGGACTTATGGATTTGATCTGGGCTGGGTTGGGATAATTTCTTAATGTACAGTTACTCTCTCTATAAAGCTCTTTCTTATACACATAGCAGTGTCTGATTTTGTGAGTGCAGTTCAAGGAACCCAAGATCAGCAAATCAAATGGCAGGTCAGATGGTGGGATGCTAAGGAGTCCCAAGTTGACATGCAATGAGGTGTTGGCTCACGTTCAAAGATCTGGAAGTCAATCAACAGATATAGGATCCAGATCAGCAGAAAACAGACAAACACTTGACAGAATCTACTAAGATAGAATGTAGACACCCCTGAGGAGATTTCATTAGGAATGTGACCTCAGTGGGGCAGGGGTGGAGGTGGGGGCAGGGGCTGTGTGTTCCACCCAACTCTTCTTACAACTGGTTGGCTGCTCACAGCAGATCCCATTATGTAGCTGATTACACTATAGTAGGTTATATAAGAGGTGGTTACTAGGAGACTATTGACAAATCCCTGGGAATCCTGACTCAATCAAAGTGACACCAAACCTAACCATCACGACACACAGCACAGTGATTCTATATAGAGTTGTTTCTAAGACTAAACGTTTTTATAGGAGCTGACAACATTTTTTTCTACTGCAGATAAGCTGGTGGGTTTGAAACCATGACTGCATGGCTAACAGCCTGTATCTCCCAACACCACCAGGGTTCCTGAATGCTATGAAAATGTGGGTCATCATGTGAACCCTATCCAGTAGAGGTGACCTTGACATCACCACTAACCCACCCAGAAACTAGAGAGACTCTATGACCTGCAGCTAAATCAACTCCCCAAATCAGAGCTATTGTTGAGTTCTGTTCACAACGTCAGGAGAAAGGAATCTGAGATTGAACTGTGTCCTGCCAGAAACAAACAAATGAAAGATTTATAAAGGGCTGTCACTCAGAGGGTGCCTCTGGAGCCTTATGACCAGAATGCACAAACGATTGTAGAAGTATCGGCAACTAGAACACACACAGACTAGAGCCTCTGGCAGAAATCAATACTGCTACTCAGTGAAGGGGGTGGGGATTCTGGACTTGTAAGTGTGTCTGATGCAGCTGTTCAATAGTACCCTTTAGAAACACAATTGTCAATCTGCTGTGGAGGACCAGCAGAAATTGCTGCTACCATCGGGGGACATGCCAGAGAGTCCAAATAAGAAGCCCTTTTGGGCAATGCTAGAGTAATATACAGATAGGGAGGAAATACCCAGATATAAACCATCTGCTTGTCAGATTATTGGCCTGTGCAGATTTGTTTGTTTCTATGATGCTGGAAGCTATGAAGCCAGTTTATCTCAAAGGTCAGCTGTGACGTCCACGGTCAACATCAAGAAACTTCTCAACATGCTGAAGAAGACTTACTAATCCAAATTGAAGCACTAGGGGGAGCTCTCTTTCAGAAGACTGCCAGGAAAGAATGGACAGTCTAGATTGATGAAGCTTCGCCATGGAGTCCAGTGGCCCTCTTCCACGGGAGGTTTTAATAATGATCCAATCAGATGTATTTAAGAGATAATAGTGTTGGTGGCAAGAAGGGAGTAGAACTGTTCAGTCCAATAAGGTAACCTCAAGCTAGCTGCATGTGGTTGTTGAACATTTTGAAATGTAAGCCTTAGCACACAAATAGACATTATCTAGCTAATATTTACACTGTTTACATGCTGACAGGGAATCCTTTGGGATGTATCTTAATGAGTAAGCATCCTATTAAAGTGAAATTATTTTTGCTTTTACAATGTGCCATCTGAAAATGTTTACATTACATATGTGCTGTGTGGTATATTTATGCTGAGATGCGCCATTCTAGACTGCTGATTGTAAATAATCCTGCAGTGCATGGGTTTCATCTGAGTTACATAATAGAAGGTGGCCATGTGTCAGAACCAATCAGAACTAACTAAGAAGCGCACTGTCATTGTGCAGACCAGTGGTTCTCAACCTGTGGGTTGTGACCCCTTTGGGGGCGGGGGGTCGAACGACCCTGTCACAGGGTTCACCCAATTCAGAGCAGTAGCAAAATCACAGTGATTAAGTAGTGATGAAAATAATTTTATGGTTGGAGGCCATCACAACACGAGGAACTGTATTAAAGTGTGGCAGCATGAGGAAGGTGGCGTACCCTGGGATAGAAGATTCTAACACTTAGTGACCCTGCAGGGCAGAGTCACCCTACTCTGTAAGTTTGTGAAGGCTGTAATCTTTGCAGAAGTAAACTGTCCTCTCTTTCTTTACAGAAGAGGCTGGGTGAGGTTGAACAGTCAGTCTTCCAGTCTGCAGGCGAGTGCTTCACCATTATGCCACCAGGGCTGACCGCAGTCCGAAATCAAACAAAAATCAAACCCGCTGCCATCAAGTTGATTCCTACTCACGGCAACCCAGTAGGGGACAATGGAACGTTCCTGTGGGTTTCTGAGACGGTAACTCTACGAGAGTAGAAAATCTCACCATTCCACTACAGAATGGCGGTGGCTTTGAACTGTGGACCTGAGGCTAGCTGCTCAATGGGTGATCAACTGCACCACCAGGCAGTGTTCCCGTAGTCAGGATAGGGTTAAAAAAATAACAGGATCTAAAAATGAACAGGCTTCCACACATGGCCACTCTCCTAAGCTAGCTTGTCTTAGTTCTTGCCACTCTAAAACTGACTGAGGAGAGGTCTGTCTGTCAGCCCAGGTTTCCTAGATTGACGGGGCGTAGGTATCACACCTGCCTCCCGGCCCTTGTTAATCATGAGTTCAGCTCTGCCCTGGGTCAGACAGACTTCAAGGGAGTTTGATGGGCAACTGGAGCCTTCGTGTTTGTACAAGACTTACAACCAGACTTTGTTGTTTTTTGCCATGTTTTGCTAGCACTGCAGGACACTGCTAATTCTCCAGCCAAGAACTCAGCAGCACGTTCTGTCCATCTCCCATGCGGCTTCTGCTGGACAGATTGTGAATGGCTCAGAATAAGGGGAGATGGACGTGTTGGGGGCTCATCTGCAGTCACCTCCAGGCACAGGGCCTCACCCTGTTGACAGGACCTCTGACCACAGCTCTTGGTCTCAGGAACTCAGTTCTCCAGAAAGAAGGATGAGTGCTTTATATTAAACACAAGCAAATGAAGTGAATGGGGTCATTTAGTAAAAACAATAATAGGACTCTCCAAGGTGGATGAAATTATTATACTACCAAAGGATCCTAGATAAAGGATTTTTCAGGAAGACATAGGTGACCTGGGCTGCTTAGAGAAACACAGGCTTTAATCTCACTCCCGTAATAGGAAAAAAATGAACATTTCAAAAGAAAAATCATATATATATATATATATATATATATATATGAGAGAGAGAGAGCTGAACAAGCTAGACGAACAGTGCTATTTCTTAGGAGAAACGTTAGATCTTAAAAGCCCTGGTAAAAGAAAGAAAATAATACACTTAGGACTATATGCTCACTAAAACACACACATACACACGCACACCAGGAAAGTTATGTATGCTTCCTTGTTTCTAAATCTCTGGCAGGTAGCCAGCTGAAAATCTAACAGAGAAAGAGAGACTATGTCTCAAAGAACAGACTGGATCAGGAACTCTAAGAGGTCAGTACTCAGAACCCCAAAAGACGGCCTCTCAACTTTCAATGTTACAGAGTCCCCCAATATGGGAACAGTTGTTACACGTTGTGGCAGTCACTAAACTGTGTCAGTTTCAGGATTGGGAGTGTAGGGGTGGAGTCTAACCTGTCAATCTGGAGACAGCCAATGAGATCTCTGTGTGGGCATGGCTATCTCCTGAGACTTCTGGGAAATCTGGCCATATTTCTTCTTGGAGGTGAGAGATTCACTACGCAGTCCCTTGGAGATGCTCTACTGACAAAACACATGTCTGGCTCAATCAGGGCCAACCCGTGTGGCTTCTCTGGCTCCTCAGATGCTACCATCTTGTCTTGTCCGTGATTTATCTTCTCCCAAACTAACTCCCAACAGCTGGGGAAGATAGCTTCTCATCTTCACGAGGGAACTATCGTGAGATTTCCCAGATGTATCAGGAGAAAGTCATGCCCATACAGAGGCCTCATTGGCTACTCAATGGCTATCTCCAAATTAATAGGCTAGACTGTACCCCTACATTTCAATCATAAAATTAACATAAGCACATGACTGCCACAATAACAATCGTTCATTTAAGGGTGGACTGACGCTGAGCTAATGGGACATCCTTTTCTTGACATTGGTATCAAAGCAAAAACCAAAATCATTGCCACCGAGTCCATTCTGACTCTCAGTGATCTTGTAGGACAGAAATGAGTTTCAAAGACTGTAATGGTTTACTGGAAGAAAGAGCTCAGTTTTTCTCCTAAAGAGCAGCTCCGACTCTGCAGTTAGCAGCCCGAATCACACAAAAGAGCTTGCTGAATTAGATGTGCTATTATTCAAATACTGGGAATATAGCATGGGTTGAGATCTGGTCTGTTTAAGGTTTGGTTGGCAGAAACACACAAAATGGAACATGACCACCCATACTCCCAACTTCAATTACAGTAAAAATCCCCTTTTAAACTTAAGATGTTGTCATTCAGCAAGTTTGAATAAACACATCCATTTGGGCAAGGTAGACTTTTACATAAGCAATGGAGCCTGACACCTCAAGGGAGAGACCAACACTTCTGATTTCTGTGCACCAGGCCTCCTCCACCCCATTGTTGAGCCCTCTGTTCTCTGTCACAAACCTCTTCGACCTTCCCTCCACTTGCTGTGTAGTGTACGGAGGGTATACAACTTTCTTGCTTTTCACTGAAAATTTGAGACAATTTTGCGAGGTTTCAAACCCCAGAATTTCCTTCTGTCAAGAGCTTACAGAAATGAGCTCAAATCAACCTGGTCTCTGTCTTTTGCTAAGCAGTGACAGGGGGATATCAGATTTGACCAGCTGACACCAGCACCAGAGGGATGAAGGTGGACCTGATGCCTCTGAATTTAGGTGAAAAGTAAAAGTTCTTAGTTTTGTGTTGTTTTTTTTCTCGTGTGTGTGTGTTTAAAACTTTGTATCTCTATAAAAATCAAAGGAAAATGTCACATATATATAATATATACAGATATACATATATGAACACACTATATGATAGGTGTATGTTTATACATATACATTTATGTATAAATCATTCAGACTCATATGAATACACATGTGTGTATGTATATATAAAGTTTATCTTATTTTTCATACCCAGACGTATTGTTCCTTAACAGGAAGCAAAATCAGAGGAGCACAGGATGATTTGTTCAGTACACAACTGAACCTTCTAAAAAAAGATTCTTAAAAAGACGAGGGAGAGAGAGGAAGAGGGAGAAGACGGAGAAGGAAGAGAGCACTCACCATAGGACACTGAGGTGTATTCAACATATCTTAGTTAGAAGAAACCTGGCTTTGATGTTTGTTTGTTTTTTCATCCAGCAAGAGCACCGATCAAGCAGAACAGGGGGCAGCCCCTGACCATTTACAGTAGAGTAAGCTGTTCTCTGCAGATGGCTGTGTAGAGGCAATCCTTAAACAAGGGGAAAGGGTACCCAGCAGCGTGACACTAGTGGAGGGACCAGGGCCCTTCGGTGGTGTAGTCATTGTAGTGATTGCTCCCTGTGCTATGATCCGCTCGCTGTCCGGGTCGAAAACCAGGGGAGAGAGACGGGGTTTTCTACTTTCCTAGACAGTTAGAGTCTCAGAAACGCTCATGGGCCGCTGTGAGTCACCCTTGACTCGATGGTCATGAGTGCGCATGCGCGAGGGGAGTTCCGAGGAACGAGTCTTGGTTGAATTAATGCATGCACACACACAGACATGCACGCCCAGCTTGATAATTAGGACTGTTTGTAAAACTAGTGGCAAAGATGCGAGGCTAACTCATCGATGCTGGGAAACTATCGAAACAAGAGAAAAGAAAAAAAATAACGGATGTTTGGCCAACATTGTATGATGAAGGTCAAGTTGGAACTGAGTGCAGGAATAGCTCTATTTTTTTCTTGTTTGGAATTCAGTGGCACATCAGACACAGTCAAGTGGGACGTGGACATCCTCTCAATATCAAATCATAATGGAAAACTAAGACAATTTCCTGAGTAAATAATGATTCATTGACACAGTATGAATGGCACCCCAATGTCAGTTCATATCTGAGTCTCCATTGTCCTCCCTACTGATAATCATTTACTCACTTGAATATATGTAACCCAACAGGTATTTACTGAATACCTGCTATTCCAGATACTATGAGTGTACAGCTTGGCACGCTTCACTGAGCAGAACACACCATCTCTGCTTTTAAGAATGTTGACTACAGAAATAAGAGGGAAGAAGAGACTCTTGTATGTAATGTGCATAGGTGAACGTTAAAAAAAAACAACTGTGTTTCTCCTCTAAAATGGGGGGAAAGAAAGATCTACAATGACAATCTAAAAGCAACTCCAAGCATATAACTGGAGCAAGATTATTCTCTTGGCTCAGCCACCACTAGGAAAGTTTTCCTAGAAGTAGGATTCCACGCATGACTTAATTCTGTTACAATACAAATATTTGGAGCAAAAGCATCCCCCCCTCCAAAAAAAAAAAAAAGGTACAAGAGGCGTAGTTTAGGATGAGTCTGGGATATCTGATAAAAGCTTCCTTATCTTCTTTTAGGGAGCTGCATTGAACACACTGACCCTCCCTGCTGATGAATTGTGAGGTCACGTGTGAAAATGTTGTCTACCAAGGAAAGCTCATTCCAGACTCAGCCCAGGATTTTTCTCCGGGGCTGGTGACCCAGGGGCTCACTGGTTGGCACAGACCACAACACCAGAACCCCAGAATTCCAAACCAACCAAGTTGTGAATACTGCCTGGCTCAGTTAATCACCCTTGGCATTCTGGGAAAGTTCCTTATCAGCAGAGAGAACCGGTTACTAGTCACGCGCGTTCAGATAGCAGCCAAGGGTCAACCTTGCAGGTGGGCTTTGCTGTCCCTAAAAGCTCAAATCTGTTAACTCTTTCCTACAAACCAACCAGAAGAGACATGGTTAATGTTCTGGGTTTTTTAAAAATACATTTCTTTCCCCCAAAAGCCACCTGGATCATTCATTTGGTTAAATCACGCAAGAATCTAATAAGGCTCACATCATAAACTGTCCTGGAAAAATTGAGTATGTCAGAAAAGAAGCATCCAGACTCATTGTCACAAAATAAACATAAATCCACATAGAGAAGAATCTTATTCATTATTTATTTTTTGTTATCAAATATTCATCATGGCTATTAAATTTTCTATTGGGATTCTTTCTTTCATAAATAGGTTTCAGATTCAATCGTCCTCAGAGTTTTCTTTGCAAGTGGGAATTTGTATGACACAATTCTCCAAATCATGTGTGTTCACGCAAACCCTCAATATGGTCCAGTGTCGTCCCTGCATACCTCTCTCCTGTCCATGACAAGACCTTTGCACAATGTCCATGACCCAGCACGTCTCATTTCCCAAGACTGTCTCATGGATGTCAGACAACATACACCTCTAGTTACTGAATGTCACTTCCAAACAGGGGAATCAGCAGCAATGTGAGAAGCGTTTCAAGTTCTCCAACTTCTCTCTTATTCAAAATAATTATCCTAGTTACTTAACAATGTAATACACCTGCCTGACATTATTTTAAAGGATCAGCAAAGAACCCAGCCATTTGTCTTGCAGAGGATTGCATTTCAGTTACACACATGGTGGAATTTAAGACGTTTGCATTGAATCAATGAATCCATTTGTGGTAGGGGGAAAAAAATCAATGAGGAGTTAGTTTCCAAGTTGAAAGAAGAAATTCAGTAAAGAGAAGGGAAAAAAGCCCAATATACAATGCTCTTGAGTGAAGTGGTATTTTAAGAAAAGATTTACTAAGTATCATCCATTTTAAATGTCTTTGGTCAGCTTTTACAGATGAGACAAGATTTCCTGTCTGATACACTCACACACACACACACATACACACATATGCATGCACTCTCACACACAAATGCTTGCACAGGGACTCTTCAAGAATTTGCCTGTCGAAAATCCTCACAAAGAAGAAATACTTGAGGATAACTAATAGAGATTAACTTTTTTGGTCATATTTAATATAATAATCAGCATAATCATTCATTTGGCCGCAAAGTTATTTGTAGGAGACTTCTAAATCTTTCCTAAGTATTTTCCCCAGATAGCGAAAATAACAACGATTAAAAAAAAATTACAAAGTTGGTGAAAAGTTAAGAACCGGAATTTTTTATAGCATAGAAGTTTTGCATTTCATCAATGAGCAGTAGGGCAGACAATGGGATATGTGAATGCCCGTGTCCTTGGCTGAGAGAATACACCTGTGCACAGGTAACTCATCTTCATTGTTCCAGGTGAGGAAAGGACGGTGGTACTTTAGCACATAGAATCATCACAAAGCTTATGTGTTTCAGGGCTCAACTTCAAAATTCTCCTGTCCAAAACTCTTTCAGGCAAGCTCAGTCTAGAGTGATTACATCGATAATGTCAGCATTACTTAGAATTTCTGGTTAACTAAATACATAGAAGGAATCCTTGTGGTGTGATAGTTAAACTCTTGAATGTCAATGGAAAGGTCTATGGTTTAAATCCATCAACCCTCTGAAGCCCTTCATAGGGAAAAGCCCCAGTGAGCAGCTCTTGTACCCATTACCGTTGAGGATATCCTATGGGTGCATTCTTCTTGCTACTCTTTAGTTTCTATGAGTTTGAAAACAAACAAACAGATGCATTCCTAAATATGTACACGCTATATTTGTATATGTGTCTCTATTATTGATATCATTAAACAGTTCATTTCTTCATGTAAAGCAATCTTAATTATTGATACTCTTAAAATCAGTTTTATGCTTTCTCTTTCCCTATAAGGCTCCTGGTGGCATAGTGGTTAAACACTGGGCTGCTAACTGCAAGGCTAGTAAGATCAGCAGTTCAAAACCAACAAACATCCCATAGAGAAGGGTGGGGCTCTCCACTCCTCTCATCAATTACATCTTAGAAACTCAGGGACAGTTCTACCCTGTCCTACAGGGTCACTATGAGCTGGTATCAACTGCACAGTCATGAGTTTTTTACCCCAATAGCTTTCCATATTGAATTCCAATTGTAGTGTCTGTGCTACCAAAGCAAGCTCTTCCATATTGAATCCACACTACACATTAAACCCTAAGGTATCTACTTATAAGATTGTTTTTATCCACTCATGATCTTCTACACATCTTAACACACCGTATTCATTTACTCAAAATGAAAACCGACTACAAAAGAAAATGAAACTAAGAGACCACGGAGAAATTTCTTTATGTGTACAGAACTAAAATTCCTCTAAAAGAATATTAGAAAAGAGAATTTACAAGTATATGAAACCATCATAGGGCTTAATCAACTGAGTTGATTCACACCAAGACTTCTGTACACTTGTTCTGCAGAATTATTCCTAAAGCCCCAAATTGTAGCTAATCCAAATATCCATCAATTGGAAATATAAGTAAACCAATTCCAGTATGTCCAGACTATACGTTACTATGTAGCAATAAACCAGATTGAACTACTGATATAAACCCAATAGCCTGGTCAATCTCAGAAACATTACTATGTGGAGGAAAAGACTGGAAGAAGTCCATGATGGGTCCATACATATATACACTTAGAGAAATATTAATTTATAGTAAAAGGCAGCAGATTAGCATTTGCCTGAGCCCTGTGGTTGACATGGATGCCTTTTCTTTTGAAAATGAACATAAAGGAATATTTTTGGTAAAATAGAAATTTCCTATCTTTAAAAAAATCATTATATTGGGGGCTCGTACAACTTTTATCAAATCCATACACATATCCATTGTTACAAGGTCACATCTGTACATTTGCTGCCATCATCATGCTCAAAACATCTGCTTCTTACTTGAGTCCTTGGTATCAGCTCCTCATTCCTCCAACCCCACCTAGCCCCCCCCCCCACAAACCCTTGATAATTTATAAATTGCTATTATATTGTCATATCTTACACTGTCCAATGTCTCCCTTCACCCATTTTTCTGTTGTCCTTCCTCCAGGAAGGGGGTTAGATCCTAGTAATTGGTTCCTCCTTTCAACCTCCTCTTCCCTCCACCCTCCCGGTATCACCACTCTCACCATTGGTCCTGAGGGAATCATCTGTCCTGGATTCCCTGTGTTTCCAGTTCTTATCTGTACCAGTATACATCCTCTGGTTGAGCTGGATTTGTAAAGCATAATTTGGATCATGATAGTGGTGGGGAGAAAGCATTGAACAACTAGAAGAATGTTGTAGGTTTCATCATTGCTACACTGTACCCTGACTGCCTCATCTCCTCCCCACAAGGGGTTGTCCAGTTGTCCAGTTGCCTACAAATGGGCTTTGGGTCCCCACTCAGCACTCCTCTCATTCACAATGATATGATTTTTTTTTGTTACTTGATGCCTAATACCTGATCCCTTCCACACCTTGTGATCACACAGAATTGCCTATCTTTTGTTGTGCTAATGTATGTAGACATTTCCCAAGTCCACCCAACTGGACATTTAAAACAGGTGCATTTCATTTCATGCCAATTATATATAATAAAGTTGGCTTAAAAGCATCGATGGAAAAGATGACACACAGTGAATCAGAGGGACAGGATATAGTGTAGAAATCTTGCTTCCATTCTAGGAATTCTGAGGGGAATTCAGGAACTGCTCACACCCACTGATTATTGGTAACATTTGGGAAAGGGGATCAGAGGAGAAACCTTTACTCTTTGGTAGTCAAACAAGTGTATTAGTGTATTTAGGGATTCAGAAAACAGCTGTCAATGCAGAACCAGTTGAGCAAAGCTGGTTCCATTTGGAAGTTAATAACATCACAGATTGCATTAAGGTCTGCATGTTTCTCACATTTTTTAAAAAAATGACCCAGGTGCTTTGGAAAAAGTGCCTGTAAACGAGGAAGAAATAATTGTAAGGCTGCATTCCTACCTGTACCTGTGTATCTCGGGTCAAGTTCATTGGCATTCTGTAGGTGAAGCCTCCTGTCTTTTCCTCAATTATGCCAAGTCATTTCATGCCTCAGCTCCTTCCACTCATGCTGCTCTGTGGGCCTGAAAGTTGGTTCCCTCATCTCTGCCTGGCTGGTTCCCACCCTTTCATCCAGACCCAGTTTAAAAGGCATTCCTTCGGAAGCCCCACTCTGCCTCTACGAGTTGTTCTGTATCAGACTTACTGGCTGTGCCACATTCTACCCTTTCAGACATTTCAAGCACTTTGGACCTTGGGGCTGTATAAATTGGGTTATATTCTTCCCATCCATCTCACGCTGGTATATAAGCTCTATGATCCCATTTCTTCCTAGTCTCTACAAATGCTATTAATTGGAATGGTTGGAATTGTTCAGCTTCTTTCTATCCAAGACATTTTGTAGAGACAGAGTATTTTCATACAGTGAAAGAGGAGAGTCACTTTTATAGATGCTTTTCCTAACTGGCTTCATAGGGTGAATTAATATGGAAATAGGCTGGAAGTCTTTTAAAGGTAGGCACTCTACTTTTGAGCACTTCTTACCTCTGATGCTTGGGAGAGTGCTTGTAAGACAGACAGACAGATAATAACATGAATGACAATTCCTCATTACAAATAACAGCAAACAGAATCGGTCACCTTTGGATAATGACAGCAAAACAGGTCATACATGAAACACTGGTAAACAAAAAGGAAAGAGTCAAGCATTTTCCTTGTCTCTTCTATTTAAACTATACCACTAGATCATCAAAAAGTAGATAAAGCAAAGTGTTTTTACATAAAATCCCAGCTAATTCTTTTTTTTTAATTCAGGGCTCATACAACTCTTATCAGAATCTAAACATGCATTCATTGTGTCAAGCACATTTGTACATTTGTTGCCATCATCGTGCTCAAAACATTTGCTTTCTATTTGAACCCTTGATATCAGATCCTCAGTTTCCCCTCCCTCTCTGCCCCCTCTTCCTCATGAACCTTGATCATTTATAAATTATTATTATTTTGACATAGCTTACTCTGTCTGCATCTCCCTTCATGAATTTTTCTACTGTCCATCCCCCAGGGAGGAAGTTATATGTAGATCCTTGTAATCAATTCCCCCTTCCTACCCCACCTTCCTTCCACCTTCCCAGTATCACCACTTTCACCACTGGTCCTGAAGGGACCATCTGTCCCGGATTCCTGGTGTTTCCATTTCCTATCTGTACCAGTGTACATCCTCTGGTATAGATGAATTTGTAAGGTAGAATTGAGATCATGATAGGAGAGGGGCAGGGAGGAAGCATTTAGGAACTAGAGGAAAGTTGTATGTTTCATCGCTGCTACACTGCACCCTGACTGGCTTGTCTCCTCCACGAAACACTTCTGTAAGGGGATGTTCTGCTGTCTACAGATGGGTCTTAGAACCCCAATCTACACTCCCCAATCTGCATATCATTCACAATGATTTGATTTTTTTTGTTCTTTCATATCTGATCCCTGATCCCTTTGACATCTTATCATCACACAGGCTGGTGTGCTTCTTCCATATGGGGTTTGTTCTGTCTGAGCTAAATGGCTGCCTTGGTTACCTTCAAGTCTTTAAGACCCCAGATGCTATGTCTTTTGATAGCTGGGCCCACACAGATAATTCTTAAGACCAGATGTGGACCCACTATGTTGCAACTTTAATGAACAGATGACCCTAAAGAGTCCAGGAACCAGGCATTCTGTTCCTCCTAATGAAAACTATAATAGCACCTAGAAACTTCCCAAGCATAACATAAAAATTTATGGGAAGTAGCTCAAGCAATGCATATTCATAGCAGTAGAAAAATCTGCATCTAACATAAGAAGTAGAATGTGGATTAAATTGGAAAGCATTGTGCTAAGTAGGAGGGGTTAGACTCAAAAGTCCATAGAGTGCACAGTTGCCTTCATAGGAAAGTTCATCATAAGAAAATCCAGAGACAGAAATCAGATTACAGGTTTAGTAGGGTGGGGCCATTGGAAAAGGAGAGTGACTGCTAATGAGTGTAGAATTTCTTTGGGGTGATTAAAAATATTCTAGAATGAGTGGTGATGGTAGCATAGCTTTGCAAATATACTTAAAATCACCCAAGTATATACTCTCAAAACCTAATGTTTGTGTTATATGAATTCTAAGTCAATGTTAAATTAAATTTAAAACTGGCTAGACACAGAATCAGAATAATACCAAGTGTCAACCTGACAACCTGAAATCCATACAAAATTATATGTTCGTGTTTACCAATGAGAATAAGACCTTCCTGTCAATGCAGTCAGTGATTGGCCTTCTATGTAACAGGTTCATAGTATACACCCATGGATTCATCTTTTCAGATCTCAGATTTGAGTTATTTAAAACTGAATGAGAAACTAAAGCGATCTTCACATCTTTCCGAGGGCAAGATCTGTCTAAATATTTCCCTAGTCTTATGCAGTTGCCACATCAACACCTAATTTGACAGCCATTTTTAAGCAATTCTGCTTTGTTGAGCCTCTCCAAAAGCTTTATGAAACTTTTATTTCACCAGATAACAGTACCAGCTACCAATGGCATAAGGTCAAAAGGAATGTCACTCTTTCTAGACAAACATATAATTCTTCGAGGGAAGAGTGAAGACGGGCAAAAGGAGCATGTCATGAATACCAGGCCAACCAGTAGCACAAATTCTTCTCACTGCCATCAAGTAGATGCAGACACAAAGCAACCACATTGCTTTGAGAACCCCGTTTTGTTCCCAGCATTGCTGATGTTATCATGGACTAAACTAACTGGCTGCCGTTCATTATTTTCAAGTGAATGTTGGCCCTCTGGCAGCCCCGTGGGCCTCAGAGTAGAACTACACCCTAGAGCTGACAGGGTGGTGTCTAGTCAGAAGCTAATCACTAGGCTTGACTACTGAGTTACCTTTCCGTAGGTTTGACCAGCCAAGCTTTGAACAGGGAGTCAAGTGCTTTCACCATTTGTGCCCACCCAGGGATCCATAAAGTAATGGATAGATTTACTCTTCCTACATTGCCTACCTTGCGATCTATCCTTTCACATGACGATAACAGTCAAAAAACAAATGAGAACTACCATCACATCAGTTTGTTCATTAATGAGACAATAACCAATGCCCGGGTCTGAGACCAGGGAACCGTTGGCAAGGACAGTTAAGGTTAGGTGTCAACTTGCCTGGGCCATGATTCTCAGTGTTTGCGAAGTTGTAATGATGTGGTCATCCTCCATGTTCATATGAGGACCTGGTCTGGGGAGCCTCACTATCTCCATCAGTGAGGAGTTGGCATACTACATTGAAAGCCAGATGTGATGGATGGGTGGGTCCGGAGAGGTGATAAGTTCCCGTGATTTATGAGCTAAATTATTCCTCAAACACCTGGCAGTCACTAGCGCCAGCTAAGTTAAGTGAATCCAAGGGACAGGGAAAGACTGAAAATGAAAAATCAAAGCTCTATGGCAATTGGCTCTGTGTCAGACAGACGGGGGCACCACCCTTGGGAAAGCATCATGCAGTGATTAAATGTGCTACACCATTTGCTGGCTGGGGTTTGACATGGTGGCTGTTAGAGGTGAGTTTTATAAACGACAAAATAAGTGTGGAACCAAAATGTGTATTCTGCACCGGTTGCTGACATAACTGTGGTATTAGAATCCGTATGAGTTAATCTGTTTTGCTCTCATTCTGCTCAATAAGACGTAGGAGAGAAGATGAACAGGCAACAGTGAAGGACAGCTCTGTGATCACCTCCATAAATTTCTTGCCAGTCACTATTCAAATTGCTCTAAATTGAAGCCTGCTTGTGTTACCGCAGACACAGAATACTCATGAGGGATTATACTGATGGATATTAGAATAGAAAGAGGCTTCAGGAACTTGAATTGAATTACTAGAAACCCTGTTTCGAATGCTTTTCACCTCCCTAGCTTCTATTTTCTTTGCCTACAAGGCTATCCCCAGAGTTTCAGCACCACGATTCTCATTGCTTTAGAAGATGGTGGTGTATTTTCTGAGAATCAGCTAGGCTTGGATGATTACTTGGGTTGGCATTTATAAACAAGACTTTCAATCCAATGAAAAGAAACATGTGAGGCAAGGGAAGGCGAGAGAGATGGGTTTATAATATGCCGTTGATTTACTTTACATTTTGCTTTATCTTTAAATGCTTGAGAGTCAAGGAGATTCATGGGAATTGCCTATGTCTCTGGGTGGCAGATAGAATCCCACACTGGTTCTCTTGTAACCTCTGCCTCTGGTGTGCCATCCAGACTTGTGACCTGGTTCTAATGAGCAAAAGCCATGTGCTGATATTGTACTAGTGGCCTCCTCATCTGAATGAAGTGTCTTTGTCTTGCCTTTTCCTGCTTAAAACTTAGTATGTGTTCTCCTTAGATTTTATTTGAGACTCTGGTCTCTTTTGCCCCCGATGCCAGGACTGAATACTACCAATAACCACATGAGCTCAGAGTTCCTTCCCAGTTGAGCTTCAGAAAAGTCTCATCCCTAGCTGATAGTTTGACTGCAACTTTGTGAGATCCCTGAACAGTCTAATGAAGCTGTACCTGAACTCCCAACACAGGAGCTTTGCATTGACAAACCTAGGTTGGGTAAAGCAGTAGTCAACTAGTACTCTGTGTTTCATAATGGATCTTTCCCTGTGAAACCTGGACGCCAGCACCTATTATAAACCACATTCTCATATTTCTTCCTTCATTACAAACACCACCATCAACTGATTCATGATACAACCTACGTGAATTTCAGGATGACAAGTGACAGATGGCCTCTCTAGGAAGTTTCCAGAAAACATACATCTGAAAATTTAACTGTATATACAACAAGGATTCACAGGTTATTTAGTGGTCTATAATCAAGACTCATATCTTTCTTTTGTTTCTGTAAATGCCAAAAAACACTATTACTGAGGCTGGATAAACTCATAATTAAAGTATTTATAAAATCATCCTGGTGTAAGTCAGGGGAAAAGGAGTGAACACGCAGTGAAAACAGGGCTTCCATTGGGCTGATGAGAGTTCTGGGGCTAGATAATGGTGCTGGGTTGCACATTTGGAATGATCTTAGTACTACTGAATTGTTTGCTTTTATATCATTTAAAGAATCTAAAAGTTTCCTGAAAAATGGAATTAGCAGGTAATGGGATTTTCTCACAAAATTTTTGAAGTCCCTTAGTCTATTTTATCACAAGAAAATGACAAACAAACAAACAAAAAAAACCCAAACCCACTGCCAACGAGTTGATTCTGATCCACAGTAACTGCATGCAGGATTTTCTGAGATCATAAATTCTTAGAGGAGCAAACTGTTTCACAGGCCAGGTAGCTGGTGGGTGCACATCCACAGCATGGGTGTCAGCAACACAACACCCAAGCTAGAGCACCACCAGGAAGCGCTCTGAGGGACACTGGTCATCTCATTGATCTTTTCTGTAGTGGACAACAACAGGTGAGCATATCATGTTAGTGGTATAGAATAATTGGTAGGATGGGCAGGAGGGTTCTTCCAGAAATTGGAAATTTCTCATTGTAGTAAAGACACTGCCCTAGGAAACATCGTGCCATTTTCAATGTATCACTCTGTGATCAGAAACTTGTCATTTAAGAAAAAAAAAAAACCTCTGTGTCCCAAATTAAACTAACCCTCTTAATGAATGGCTAATGAGGATTGAATTTTTGTTTTAGAAGCTTTCAATTTTTTCAATCTACTGACATTTATTGAACTATTAGTCTTAGCCAACCTCTAAGAATAAAAGACCGAGGAACAGCAGATAATTGCATATAGACATTTCCATTAAAGTGGACCATGTAGGTCTTTTTGCAGTTGTTAATGGTCTGTTAACACTCACTCCAAGAGTAACTCATTATGTCCCAGGCTTTATAGAGACGGTGAGCTCTGGCTATAATTAACTATTCATAGTTTGGGATATTGGATAGAAATGATCGAATTATCTTGCTTTTTCTCTCCTTCTCACTTTCCACCACTTAAACATATATACAAGCAAGACATACACCTTTGGAAAATGAGTTTTACCAAGGATTTATAATGGAAAGCAATCATCTTGGTAAGCTCATGACTTCTTACCTTGGGTCCCACCACCAAAATGATCTATCGTACATATTCCTTTGTGGCTGTCGCCGTGAACTCTGGAGGTTTTACATTTTAAGTGTGAGCTCTGCAGTTCCAGAAATCTATTCTCCACCCCTGGAGCGCCGAGTGACAGCATCCCTACTTTGCAGGTGATAGTGCATATTGATTCCATATCCTGGCAAACAACTGTAATTGGTGGAGACAAAGTAAAAGTAATTAGAGGAATCACAACTGAGGAATAAAATGGATTGAATTAGAGGTTTGCCAGGAAGCACGCCTGGCCTGATTTGGCTGTATTTCAGCCTCTCTGAGCAAGGGAACAATCTGGAATAAAACTGTCAAGACAACTGGGCATTCATCCTTTGAGCTTTTATATAAGGCTGTGGAAGCCCGCAGGTACCCTTCCTTCACCTTCTGTGATCTTCAGAGTGCTGGGTGGTGGTGGTGGGGGAGGGGCGGGGGCTGTGATGCCATCCCTGTGGGGACACTGAACAGAAACAATAGGTCTGCAATCGCGCGATAGCTTGCCATAGGTCTGCGGACAGCTCGGCAGCCAGCGTGCATCTGTCTGCAGCCTGTGTTCCTTTAGAACACTCCAGGCAGGAAATGGGTGTTGAGGGGATTCAAGCTTATTTTGGAGCACTTAAGGGTGTGTTCCCGGGACTACTGGTGGTGCAGCAGTTCAAGCACTGGGCTGCTAGCAAACAAAGTTCCCAAGGAGGCATCCACCAGGAGTTCCACAGGCGGTGTGGCCATCTGCCTGCTCTACATGGCATTTCTACCCTGCCCCACCACGTGGCAATGAGTTGGAGTTAACGTGAAAACAATGCATTTCGGGTGGACAATATTCCATTTTCTAGTCCTAAGTGTGAAGACTTATTGTTCATATCATGTTCAGATCATGCACCGTGGTTCCCAAAAAAAACCAAACTCACTGCCACCAAATTGATGATACTGGTCATCTCATTGCCAAGGTGATCTTTTCTATGGTGGACAACAACAGATGAGCAGATCATAGTGACCCTAGATAACAGGGTGGAACTGGCCCTGTGGGTCCCCAAGACTGTAACTCTTTCTGGGAGTAAAAAGCCCCATTTTTTCCTCCCACGTAGAAGCTCGTGCTTTCAAACTGCTCACCTTGCATTTAGTAGCCCAAAGAGTAACCATTATGGTATCAGAGTGCCTAAGCACCCAGACAGGATGTAAAAATTCAAACTAATTCACACTCCACTCTAGGGTTCGGTACACAAGGAGAAAGTCAAAATCACTCTTGTTCTTAAATTCACTACAACTTCCCCCCATCTGAGCTTTTGGAAGCCCTCAGCACTTGCTATGGCGCATAGCCAGAATGAATGCCGGACTCTCCTACTTGCTGGCAGTGTGCACTAGAATATAAGCACTGGGCAGTCCTTCTGCGGTTCTTCATTCATATATTCAACCAAGAGAGGACAGAAACCATTCACACACTGTTTGAAAAGCATTAAGTGACTGCAGCAATAACCTCACAAAGCGCTATTAGCATTTTATAAGAGAGAGTACAAAGCACTATTTACTTAGCATTTTATATGATTTTAGATATTATAAGTAACCCCAAGATGATTGAAACTATAAGGGAAGGGGAATAGATTATATGCAAATACTGCACTGTTTCACATAGGAGACTTGAACATTTTCGTATCTATGCGGGTCCTTGGAATCCATGTCCAGAGAACGCCAAGGGTGGTGGACTGTCATTTCCTACCCTCTTTCTTTCTCTTAATGGAGAAGGGGACAAAAAGCTAACAAAAAGTTTCAAAAGTAATTGTACGGGTTAGATGAGATGATATGCATAAAACATTTAGCTCAGTGCGTGGTTTTGAAAAAATATTCAATGGATATAATTGTTGCTCATTGAGTCACTGTGGTTGTCACATTATTATGTGAAATGTTCTTTTAAAAATGAGATCATAATCAGGGAAGAAGTCAGCTATTCTGTGAAGTGAACAATGGAGCTCCTTGAATTCCTAATGTCTTTTATTATTTTCATATATGTCTCTACACCGTATCTACACATACTCACTGCTGGGGTTGATTCCTATTCAGAAGAATTCGATGGGACAGAGTAGAATATCTCCTTATGATTTTGGACACTGTGTATCTTTACAGGAGCAGACAGCCTCCTCTTTCTCCTTTGGAGTGGCTGAGAGGTTTGGATCATCAACTTTACAGTTAGCAGTCCCATGCTTAACCCACTGCATCACCAGCGAACCTTTCAAGTATGTATAGGTATCCTTTGAGTAGAGATAAATAAATCCTGTATATAAAACAGGATTGCAATTATTTTGTTCAATGACATGTAAATGAATATGATGTCTGCATTGTATGCCTTAGACACCATTTTTAAAATGTATTATTAATTAGGAGTTAATACTTATATCATCTCATCCCAGAGCTCAATCACGTCAAGTAATTGCAATCACCATCTGTTTCCAAACATTCTATTTCTTCCTGGACTCCTAGACATCATCTCCCTTTGACCACTGCCAGTCCCCACTGCCCCCCCCCCCGCCTCACCTCACTGTACTCTTGCCCACCAACCCCTTGAACCCTCATTCTACTTGTTGTCCCTATGGGTTGATCAATCCTGGGCTCCATATACAGAAAAGTATATGAGAGTGACTCCCAATATTATAACACCTCTGAGACACAGGTTTATAGTTACCATATATACGCGAGTATGAGCCAATTAAAATATCAGCCAAGGCACCTAATTTTACCACAAAAGCTGCATTTAAAAATGTGCTGGCAAACTTGGTTTATACATGAGTATATATGGTAGATCTCTAAGCCATGAAACTTAAACTCTGAAACCAAACTCACTGCCATTGTGGCCCTTTTGATTCATAGCCACCCTATAGGATATGATCAATAATTGTCTGGGTAGGTTTCTGAGACTATCACTCTTTACTGAAGTGAAAGCCTCACCTTTCTCCCAAGCCTTGACATTTAGCTAAGAAACTTAGGTAATAGTAAAAATTCTGGCCCCTCACACAAAACCTGCTTTCATATCACCTTCCAATCTGAGTAAATGGTCATATCAATCTTTCACTTATTTGGGATTTTGGGCAAAATCCAGAGTGATTCTGCTGCATTTTCTCCTATTTAGTTTGGTCACAAATCACAACACCTCAACCCATCAACAAATGCTGCACTGTACATTCAAAAGACATTCAAAATCCATCCTTCCAACCCTGCCCACCACTTCCCGGTTTATCTTTTTGGTCCAAAATCTTTTCTAATTGGATTTTTTGCAGGACTTTCACTATCCCCGCTCCTTCTACTCTTAATTCCCTTCTGCTGTCCCTGTAGCATTTAGGGTGATAGTGCTGTTTTAGAATATGAATTCTATCATTTTACTTAAAATAATTTCCAAATTCTTACTGCAGCCCACCAAACCCAAAGAAAGGAAACAATCACTGCCCCAGAGTTGATTCTGATTCGTGGTGACCCTTAGGACAGGGAGGAACTTTCCCTGTTGAGTTCCCCAAACTGTAACTGGTTATGGGACTAGAAAGCCTCGTGTGTCTCCTTCGAAGTGACTAGGAGTTTTGAACTGTTGACCTTACCTTTAGGAGCTGAATGAATAGTGATTAAGCCACCAGACCTCCTACAAGGATGGCAATAGATTGATTCAACATATGAGCTGACCCGGAGCTAAGGGTACACCACATTTTGGTTGAAATTGAAACCAAACCTCAAACCAAACTCATGGCTATCAAGTGGATATTGATTTCTAGTGACCCTGTAGAACAGGGGAGAATTCCTATCATGAGTTTCTAAGATGGTAACTCCTTTTGAGAGTTGAAAGGCCTGTCTTTCTCTCCCAGAAACCTCGGGTGGATTTGAACTGCTGACCTTCTGTTTTGCAGTATAACTTGTAAACACATATCACAAGGGCTTCTCGAGTTCTACACAATGTAGACACTACTTGGCATATATTTCCTGTCACATGGTCCACTCCTCTTGTGTTAGGCAGGGTTCTTTAAAGAAACAAAACCAGGACACTTATGAATATGTAGATAGATGCTGATGGTGCTGACAGATTGATAGGTTTATTTAGCATGAAGGAATATAAAAGCTAATTAGTGCACACACCAGTATAAAAGGCTCAGTTCAATTCATTTCCATGGAACAGTTAATACACTGGAAGCCCTTGAACTCAGGAGGGCTGCTGGGTCCAAGGTCAAGGAAGTAGACAGCTGAGTTGTCCCTTGGGCCATGCAGGCATGGTCAACCCACCGGTAGCAAACAGCATGGCATGTCACCAATACTTAGCAGCTTAACAAAGCAGGCCCTGATGGAATATTTAACACAAGCAAGGCAAGATGACAGGATCCACCAGCTCATGTGATACACACCAGCAGTGTGGAGATAGCAATGAAGCAGATCTCATAGGAACCTTAAACTCTAGTGACAGGATCCATGGGTTGGCTGTCTAACAAATAGTGAAGCTCACAAGTTGAGGCAGAGAGCTAGCTAAAGCAGTTGCACACTGGATTCAGCACGAGACAGCAAGAGAGTGAGGGGGAGACCTTGCCCAGCAAGCCCTGTATCTCTTCGTTTTTCAAACAAACTGTGACCTCATTAATCCCACATGTTCCTATTGGCCAGGATGGCACAATAAACCTACCTATCATTCCTCTTCTAGAGAAGGTGTTCCTATCACTGTGTGGGTCAGCATCGGGCTGCGAACTGTAAAGTCAGCTGTTGCAAACTACCAGCCGCTCACCAGAAGAAAGCTAAGACCATTGCCCTTATAAAGATTTACAACCTTGGGAGCTGTATATAGGGTCATTGTGACTCAGAATCAACTCAACGGCAAGGGGGAATCTTTTTGTTTTGTTTTCATTTCTGCATCTAGTTGAATCTGCAGAGATTCAGATGTGCTGCTACCTTTGAACATTTACACATGCCATTCCCACTGTCTGTAAGTTTCTTGTCTCAGACAGCCACACAGAAATTTTCTTTGGGTTGCCACTCAACACATTATTAGCATAGCCTTGTTCTGATCACTCTTAATCAAACAGAACCCGCTCTCCCTCTGCTGGGTAGTCAATCCTGACTTACTGCGACTCTATATAGGGTCTCTGAGTCTGTATGTCTTCATGGGGAAAGGCAATCTTATCTTTCAACCAAGGGTTTCAACTGACGACCTGTGGTTATCAACCCCACGACTGATCCACAGTGCCATCAGGGTTCCCTAAGCAAAACAGAGTGACTGGCCTACCTCTCAGCCCCTATAAACCTCTTATCCTCCTTATATTTCTTGAAAATTCTTATTACACCATGTCCTTTCACTTAGTTATTTTAAACATTGCTTTCTTCTAAACTACAACCCTAGAACATGAGGGGAGTGAGTTGTTTTGTTCATTTAACCCCATGACTTGAAGCTCTTGAACATTAGTTGACATGGTTTTAGCACTCAAAAAGACGTGTTGCAAAACAGATAAACAAATGAATGCAGAGCCAAGGAACTGATGATGATCAGGAAAGGACCTAGATATGGAGATATTAGATTGAAGCCAGAACATCTGTTTCACATTTGTCAACACGTAAGTCCCTGATCATTTAGGGGTAAGAGTTCTAGTGAAACTATAGGCTCGCTGTGTGTGTCTCGGTCCAACAGAATGTAGGTGTTTGGAAACAGTCATCGAGATCACAAGTTTTCTGTAAACATGGATTGAAACTTGGATGTGCTTCTCCTTTGGGGATAGAGCAAGGGGCATTGGGGTTGCTTCAGCCACCATGGGTGATGATTGAATGTTTCGGAGAGATAGCAATCAAACCATAAGTCAAGCAGAGTGGAAAGATGGAAAGAAAACAGTGGAGACTAATGGAAATCCAGCAACTTTCCTCATATTAGTCCCTTATCAAGGGTCTTAGGCAGAGAAATAACTCATAAACTTCATTCTATCTTTCAGTTGAAAGAGTGTGCCAGAAAGCTAATGTAGTCCTAGATCCTATTGACAGGCCCTAAGGTTGTCTTTAATTCTCAGTTCAAACTACTATTTAGCAGTGATATCTAGAAGACCTCTGTACTCACATGTGTGTATATGTGTGTGTTTTCCAATTATTCATTTACGAGTATTTAACAAAACATGTTGTGTTCCCTAAAGGCTACATGCCATTTCAAAATCTGGGGCCAGAAGTCATAGATTAAGTGAGATTTCTGCTCTTGAGTATACTGAATCTGAGAGGGCATCCAGGGAAAATTTTTATAGTGTTGTCAACTCTGCTTCATGCAGATTCTCTTCTGAGATTATGTCGATGTGCAGGGTGGGTTGAGCTTTGGCTTCAGGAAAAAAGCAGATGGAGATGAATATAGTGTAGCTGCACTATATTTACATGTGATGTTTTTTTAATGAAATGTAATATTCTATACAACTACTTTTAGATTTATTTACAGCATCAAAATCTAGTGCCAGAAAATGGAAAACATATACTTTCTAGGTTCCGAATTTTATTATTTTGTAACCATTTTGAATGGTATCCATCCTCTCAGTTGCAAATTAGTTCTAGAGCAAGCTTTGGTGGATCTTTGGTCAAGACAATAAGAGAGTTTCTTTAGCAATTGCTCAACAAACACCCTATATGGCCATTCTGTTTTTCTCTTTGAATGGTTATTAAAAATTAAACATTTATCAGAATTATTTTTATATTCTGCATATGTTGGCATATCCTATGACCTTGGGGGGGGGCGGAATGAAATCACTGCCAAAACAATACATTTTAAATGTTTGAAGCATTCTTTAATCATAACTCAGGATGGTGTTTCATGTATTTATATAACTTCAGTAGAGCTTCGAGGTTTGTATTACTTTTTGAAAAAATAAGTAAATGTAAACTATTATTTGTAGCAGGTGAATATTGAGTTTCAGGGAAAATATTTTAAAATGCATTCTCAGGAGAAAATTATTACACAAACACTAATTGTATTTTCAAACCTTGACTTGCAGTATTTAAGGATTCTATGGGCATGATTTTGAACAACACAAGAAGTATCAAAAGAAAATAGTACGGAAACACAGAACGGTGTGCCAAAACGTGCCCATGGTACATGGTGTATCATGCTCAACCATTTCAGGGGATTAACATATAATCAAGGACAAATTATATCAAAACAAGTCCAACTACATTGAAGGCACTAGCAGAAAAACAAATAAACAAGCAAACAAAAACCTCAAAAAGACCTCGCTGTTATCGAGTTGATTTTTAGAGCTCCCAAGATGACAAATTCTTTTTTAAATCATTTTAGGGGCTGAACCCCGGCGGCGTAGTGGTTGTGCACAGGACTGCGGCCCACTGGGATGGAGGTTCAATTCCAGCAGTGGGGCTGGGCCTCCTACTTCCACCACCGGACAGCAGTGATGCCCCCCCACCCCAAAATCATTTTATTGGGGTCTCATACAACTGAGCCTGAAAATTCTTACCAAAGCAGACACTCTCATCTTTTCTGACAGAAGAGCTATGGATTTGAACTACTGACCTTCTGGTTAGCACTCCAACACCTAATCCCGAGTGCCATCTGGACTTCAAAAGTCAAAAACAGCTCTAGACACTTTGGGATTACCAGTCAAGGAATTGCAACAAATGCCAAGCTGGAAGTGCTCATTGGCTATGTCAAGAAATTTAGATGATAGTTAGACCAGCTGATTGGAAGTGACCCACATTTGTGGCCATTCCAAAGAAAATGATCCAACAGAATGTGGGAATTATTGAACAATGTAAGACATATCCCTCACAAGTAGAAATTTATGGAGGAGCATTTATATAAAACAAATCCAGTATTACACTGGAAGGGAGCTGTCAGAAATCCAAGTCAGATTCTGAAGAAGGTATGGAAGAAGGGGTATCATTACTGATAAAAGGTGTATCTTCCAACTAAAATGAACACCTATAGAGTATGCCTATGATGATAGCCCAAGTTAATTAATGTAGTTACAAAAATTCACCTTCCTAAAAGCAGTTAGCCTCAGTTCCTTTACTTAATGCTATCTTTGTGACACTTTAGAAACTTGCTACCTTGCTTAGAGACAGAGGGGTCAGATGCCGACCTCACCTGCAAGACAGGTAGTTCTGCGGGTCTTCTCTTATTCACCTGTTAGTGATGAAAAGGCTAGGCTCTGCCCTTTGACTAGTCAACACAGACATCCTGAGACTGACCTAAAACTTAGAAGACTATTGTTCTATTGGATTACTCACAACTGGTCCACAATTGTTCCCCATGTTTACCCTAAAACCTTAATTAATTAAAAAAAATCTGAAGGTGAGTCCAAAAAATGTAAATTCCAAAATAAAGTCATCTATTTGCTACAAAGTAAAAGGTCTATAAATTCTACTTAAGATTTAGATTTAAATCTATTTAGATTCTGATTTAGATAGGACATACATACGTGTGCTGTCAGTCTCCCAGCTAGTGATCTGCTAATAAAAACTCTTGCTTTGTCTCTATCTTGAAGTTAGTGAATTGGCTTGGCTGATCCATGGCAAGAACCCTCACTAGCAGTAATACTATCTTCCAGATATAGTCATACAGTCAGGTATCACATAACGATGAGACTCTATTGACACAGGCAATAACCTGGATATATCTCAAAAGCCATGTTGAGTGAACCAAGCCAGACACAAAAGAGATCAGACTGTAGAGTTTTATCCATGTAGTGTTCAAGAAAGAGGCAAAACTGATGGATGGGTCAAAGAAGTCAGAACAGAGTTAATCTCCACAAAGAATTAGATGGGTAATGTTCTGTGGCAGCTACAGAAATGTGTTCACTCTTTGAAAATTCACTGAACTGTATAGTTATGATTTGTTAGCTTTTCCTAATGTAGGTTATGGCTCTGTATAAAGCTTCCTTTAGAAATGAAATAAAGAGTATTGGGATGTCAGCTTTCTCTGTTCTTTCTACTTTTTTTTTGAATTATTATCCACTTTGGGTATGTTAGAATTAAGAAATAAATGTAGTAGCATTTTCTGCTGGGTAATTATTGTATATTTAGAAAAATGCCTAATTATACATTCAACTGACATGCTAGAATTATTTCAGAAAGCCTAGGCTAACACGGAAAATGTGTGTTTTGGATAAGTAACATTCTGTTGTCAGAAGAGTAAACACCAAGACATATTATTTAGTAATATTAATACAACAATGGCTGGGGGGGAATGAAAAAAATAAATTAACAAAATCTAGAGTTACAATGATACCAGATCTATTCTGGTTGCTAGGTTGGCAAGAAGAGAAATGCTATTCTGATTGAATGGGGAAAGTAACACAAAGGGATTGGGAAGATCCATATTTTACAAATCCAATGTAAATTGTGAATGCTTTCTTGTGCCTTGGTGGTGCTGTTGGGTAGGTGTTGAATTGCTAATCTTTAGGGCCAGGGTTCAAATCCAGCAGTTGCTCCCTGGCAGAAAATGAAGGTATTGCTCCTGTAAATATGTACACCCTTAGAAACTCGGGGATCTCTATGAGTCAGATTTGACTTGATGATAATTGGTTTTGTTGCTGCTCTTGTTTTCCCCCTCGTAATCATGAAGGTACTTATTAATATATGCAGAGTTAAGATACTTATCTAGAGGTACCAAATATGAAAGGTACTTAAATATGAAAGAATTAAGACACTCACTGTTAGGATGTTTGGATTATTTTGGCAAATTCAATAGTAACATAAATTCATAGGTAAAAAGTATTGAAAAAAGTAAATTGAATATAGTCCATTTGCAGTAGTATACAACGGGAAATTGGATTTTAATCTGGAAGACAAGGTGATAATAACTTTCAGAACAGATTGTATGCCTTGAGATTTCTTAATTAAAACATATAAGGCTAAATATAAAACAGAAATAATTTACCAAGAAGCTGGTGTAAATTAGTGTGATGATTGTGTTCGTTCCATTTTAGAACTACCCTAACCTAGGAAAGATTAAAACACTTAAAGCTATCTTTTCGCTATATGATATGAAAACATTATTATGATCAAGTAGTTCATTCAAAACTTATAAATTATGTACTACCCTTGGAATTATTTCACCAGTCATTATAAAAAGGGGGAACCAATTTCAGGGATCTACATATAAACTCCTCTCTGGGGCACAGACAACAGGGAAGTGAGTGAAGGGACACATTGGACAGTGTACACTATGAAAAAGCAATAACAATTTGTAAATTATTAAGGGTTCATGGGGGAGGAGAAGGGGGTGGGAAGGGAAATATGGGGAGCTGGTACTGGGGGCCTAAGTGGAGAGAGGATGTTTTGAGAGTGATGATAACAAGTGGGCAAATGTGGTCTGCATACAATAGACTTATGTATGGATCATCTTGGGAGTTGTATGAGCCCCCAATAAAGTGATTTATTTTTAAAAAAAAAAGAGGGGAAGGAGGAGCTTATACCAAGGGCTCAAGTAGAAAATATTGGAAATGAATATGGCAACATGTATAAAAATATGCCTGATACAAATGATATATTAAATGTTAGAAGAGCTGTAAGAGCCCCCAAGAAAATCATTTAAACAAAAACTTCCTCATATTAAGCTAAGAAATACTATTATAGCTATAGACATCCTAGATGTTCTATGCTTTACCATCTTTATTATTATTATTGGAATGATGGAAAATACTATGGGCTTCCAGTACAAGAGACAAAACATTCTTGGAAGAAGTACAGCTCGAATGCTTCTCAGAAGCGAGGAGGGTAAAACTTCCCCTCACAGACTTGGGCAATGTTGGCAGGAGACTCCTTGGAGAAGGAGATCATGCTTGGTCAAGCAGAGTCAGGGAAAAAGAGGGGGCCTCAAGGAGACGGACAGATGCAGTGGCTGCAACAAGGGACTGAAACATGACAACTGTGGGGAGGGCTCAGGGCCAGCAGTTGTTAGGGTCATTTTGAGACAGAAGTTTCCAGCTAGCCCCTAGCGGGAATAACATTGTTGGAACACATGAGACCAATCCTAAAGCTAATGTAATGTCCTTTTCAAACCTTTTAAGGAATCGATCCTAAACTCTTATAACTCTAGCAGAGAGTCAGAATTTCTCTACTTCTTCTCCTTGCAAACTTAGACATTTGAGCACGATCCAGAGACATGTGTATAGGATGTCTTAAAATGTAAGATTTTATAATATTTTAGTGTTCTTTCCAATGAGAGAAAGAAGAAAATAAAAGTTTCAAAGCCAAATAGGAGTTTTATCGCCAGTCTAAAAACACTTCATTTTTCCATTCGCAAGTGATTAGCTCCATTTTACAGCCTCTGACAAACATCCGCCTGAGTGACATCCTTTGCTGGAGGAAGAGGCCGGATGGGGAGTTGGGCAGATGGATGTTTCCGCCAGTCATGAGCGCAGAGCACGACCCCTTCAAATTGCATTTCATGACTCGCTTCATGTTCGGAACTGAATTTGCATGAAAATCAAATTCATAAATTCAGCCAGGGCTTCGATTAGGAATTTCATGGTTGTTATTGTTTCTTCTGAATTGCTGGAGAAGTCCCAGCAGATGGCAATGATTCTGGAAAGGTCTGTCACTAGTCATCCCTCTTCTCCACTATAGCATGGCACTAGAAGAAATTTAGTAACCTCCTTGGATGGACTTCTTAGACCCAAATGGTCATTAGCAATAATCAAGCCCCTCATTACAGACAGGAGTAAACTAAAAGTACAGTCTCAATCAGCCTCAGACTCTGTAAGTCCAAGTGGCATGTCCAGGATACCCGTATGTGTGGCTGTAGTTAGGGGTTGCAGAGAAACCAGCTCTGTACAGCAGCATAAAGGAACGTCCACCCTCACAACCGATGCTAAACTTGAGTGATTGTTGCATTTGTTCAACCCATGTCATTGCGTGTTATCTCTTTTATCACAAACCCTCTGCTTGACTAAACCAAATGTCTGTCTCCAGACCACCTCCCCATTTGGCAACATCCCCAAAGTGAAGCTGAACCATCCTCTCTACAAAAGAGCATTCCTGCTGTACTTCTTCTGGGATAGATCCGTTTGTTTGGGCTGGCAATGGGTGATAAATCAAATATTCTTTGTCACCACAAGAATACTGACCATTCTTTGTCACGTAACTGCTTGTATGGACTCCCTAAGAAAGAGACAGCTAAATTCCAGGAAGTCCCGTGAGGAGTTACAAACTCTGCTCTAGGAATTATCAAGGGGAAATAAAATAATTTATATATATGTGCATTGGTATATGAGGGCTTTTACAAATTATGGAACATAGAAAACTTTTGGAAGTGCCTGTCCACTCCCCAGTCCCTCCCCACCGCCCCGCCCCAGTCCTGATTTATAAGTAATTACTATATTACACCTTTAGGTAGGTTATTTATTTTTTTGTGGCATCACTGCCCTCTGGTGGAAGTGGGAGGCCCAGCCTTGCTCCTGGAGAGCTGCTGTTGGATTTGAACCACCAAGCCAGTGGGCCGCAGTCCCGCATCAACCTCTACACCACCGGAGCTCAGGCAAGGTTATTTGGATCTCTACATAAACTCACTGTCGTAAAGTCCATTACAACTCATGACAGCCCTGCAGGGCAGGGGAGAACTGGCCCTGTGAGTTTCTAAGACTGCAACTTTTTACCGGAGTAGTAAGCCTCATCTTTCTCTTTGTCTCTATAGGTGATAAGAAAACGATCAAGGAAAGCAGGTCAATTTGCATATATGTTGGACTTGGAGTTCATTTATACATGTATCTATACATGTCCTACCTCTGCCACCTGTCAGTGTAGAGTCAACGATGCCTCCTGGTACCTCCGTGTCACAGCAGAGCTGCACCCCAATGGATTTCAATGAGTGGAGACCTTGTGTTCTTGCAGGCAGCCTTTGTAGAGAGTATTGATCATGGTCATCCAGGTGAACATCCTGGCTCAGGGTATAGAGTTTGGAGACCATTCAATATTTGGATCCCATATCTACTACCTAATATCTGGGTGACCTGGGATAAGAAGGCTGCTGTTATGCTTTACTTCATATGAAGGGAAGTGGTGCGTGGTCTAGATACACAACTTGTTTATAAATGCTTGCCATAAAACCCAACATATGGCAGTTAATGTGCTGCTTTTATCCCAAATGTCCAAAGGCATCTTCCCCTCCCCCAGCCCCCCCCACACACACATGTAGATACAATAGCTCACAGCACATGGGGCTTATTATTTGGCACCTATCCGCAGCTTATTCTCACCCATATTACATAAAGCTAGTATAATTGATGCCATTGGCTACGGATGAGGACACTCATGCTTGGAGGCATAAATACAGCAGGTAGATGGGCACCTTTTATCAGCCCCCGCCCCCAACCTGATGGCACACCCCACGTATGGAACAGTCATTGCAATGGAAACCACAGAGAAACCCAAATGCAAGGGCCACATGTGTGTTTGAATCAATAGCCCTGTCTCTAAAAAGAATACAGTTCCTATAATTTCCATTTTCCTGAGGCACCGGAAGACTTTTTCCCTAAGACTACAAAATGTCCACAGATAGTTTCTGCCGAATCCATGTCATGCTATTAACACAAAGTTTCTGCCTGACCTGGGAACCCTGGTGACACAGCAGTGAGGCACTCAGTTGCTAGTGGCAAGGTTATTGGTTTGAAGTAACTGAGCAGCTCCTCAGGAGAATGTCTGAAAATAGGGTCCCTTAAAGGTGATATGCCAGAAACCTCCATGGGATGGTACTGGCATGGGATGTGCACAAACGTCAACCTTGGACTCAAAAGACACCTAACAGGAAGCCATGAACTCAAGACGGTTTTAAAAACAATGACGGTGACCACAGAAAAGAAAGCGAGAAATTAGACACCTGTGGTTGGGCACTTTAACCATAAATCATTCTGGGATCTGATATCTCAATAACCATTAATACGTTTCTCGGCAAGGATCCAAGATTCCATTTAGTACTACAGTTTATAAAGCATCTCTCCTATGCTCCACGTTAAGGCCAGATGCCAAGAAAGGAAACAAAAAAAGATCCCGACTTCTTTGCCAGCTGGCACCGTGAACTGAATGGCCATCCACCAAGAGCTGCCATTCCCCAGTCAAACAGGGAGAGAAAATGAATTTTTTTGTTAAGCATAAAGATCCCAAACGGGTGGAAAATTACTCTAGAAATAAACTGATCTCCACTGTAAAACACGATTCCATCATACCTAGTATCCATCTGGAAACTCAGAAAGACACAAACATAAAACTGCTCGCAAGAGGGCTTTAGGAACGTCATATGACTCTCGGCCCAAAGCTGTTCACCATCTTTTTCATCCTAATTGTTTATCATCTTGTCCTAATTATTAATCACCTTTCTTGTCCTAATTAGAGTTAGTATTCACACATTTAATCCACGTGACATGCCTTGACCCTCAGAATACTTCTGTTTCTCTTAGGAGAGCACACGCACACACACACATACACAGAAAAATTCCATTATCTTCCAAATCTATTTTTTTCAAGAACATTTTACAGACCCCCTCATATTATTTTCCTCCTGAGCCTCTAGAAATTATGCTGCAAAATGACTGAAAGCCGACAAAGACTGAAGTATCCCTTATGCAATTATACCCTTGCTTCTTTAAAGGCCATGATTCTAGAATGTCAGGAAAACCAAGAAACACGTGAGCCTATGTTTCACAATGAGATTAAGGGATGAGATTGATCTTGTGAAACACTGCATTTTAGTCGCATCCACATGTTGAAAAAAGACTCGACTGTTAGCAATTCCCCCCCTTGTTCCCTCTAGTTAACAAATTGGCATTTGTAGCATGAATGTTACCCTGGAAGACATGCCAATTTGGACTATCTTATCTCTTTCAACCAGAATTGAGACAGCAATGTAAACCTTAAAAATTCTACACCAGCAGATATTCTGAAATGTGAAAAATCCAGTGAAATAGCTTTAGTAAATTTCAAAAGCACTAGAAACTATAGGGGCATAAGGTACAATTAACATTATATATCTCATGCCTCCAAATACTCAACTGACTTCTTATGATGTTCAGTTAGCACCTACGCCATTACTTGGGCTTACAACACACTTGTAACGTATATTAAACAAACACACACACATATACCAAACTCACAGCCATCAAGTTGATTTCAACTCATAGGGACCTTCTAGAACAGACTAAAACTTCTCCTGTAAGTTTCTGAGAGTGTAAATCTTCATGGGAACAGAAAGTCTCACCTTTCTCCCTTCAAGTGGCTGGTGGTTTCACACTGCATTGCTATTAGCATTCAACTCGTAATCCATTAACCCACCAGAACTACTTGCACCACACAAGAGCACTGGGTAAATTGTAGGAAAAATAAAGAAGAACACGTTGAGGACATCTTGTTTATAAGAGGGACAAAAATAACCAAACTGTAGAGAATTCTAGTGAAAAGTATACAGATACATACGTGTGTGGTGTAGCTACACATACAAGCTTCTTTGCAGCTCATTCTGACTTTTTCTTTTTTATGATATCAGGCCTTGGCTGAAATATGTCATCATCCAATGGCTCATTTCAGTCCTATTTTATTCATGTAGTTTCTCCCCACTGGTGAGGTGTACGGTTTGGAAGAACACAATGTGAGTGGTCATGTTATTAACCCTGATGCTAACAGGACCTGACAAGTGAGAGTGACCAGTGGTGATGGAATCATATCACTTCTGTTTGATAAGGAAGGCATTGAAACCCTAATGTGAAGAAATGCCCCATTTGCATCTACAAGCAGTTTCATGATTTATGACAGTGAGACTTTTTTTCAACTAAGATAGAAAGTTGACTCCCTGGGAGTTATTACATAGTGGAAATGAAATTCCCCAACCTATTTGGATTGAACTGGTTGTACATTATCTTTCACACTGATATCTCACTACCTTCATTTTAATAACTACCGCTGCTATTCTATGCTTACTGAGGGGGAGAAGCTGATAAAAAATTATGTTATTCTATGAGAATGGCAAAATATCTCATATTTATTATATCCAGATGAAAATCTGCTGAAGAGTAATTTAAGATACATGCCATGGCTCCATCCCCTGAATTATTTTATACCTTCCTGCAATGTACTGAGGTGTGGGAAATGGAATGCTGTGCGGTTTCTTTTTTATTAGTGATATTTGTACACACTGTAATTGAGAGGGGGGAGGGGTTGGGGAGAGAGAACGGGAAGGCTTTAACAGTTACAGAATGAAGACCAAATGCCCAAACGATTTATGAAGCTACCTACGAGTCACCTTCAGTATGGATGAGCTTCCCTGAGAGCTAAGTAGTCTATGAGTCTTTACGGAAATTACCAGCATGAGGAGCCACTTCACATCCAAACGGCCCACAGTTCTGAGGCAGCATTTCTCAACTTCTTGTCTGTGTTATCATTTTTTGGAGACTTTGTCACCTGTGAGAAAGCAATTCAAACCAATGATAAGCAAGTCAGTTTGTCAACTAAGGGAGCCTTGGGCAAAGGATCTTGGGTGACTTTTTTTTCTTAACAAATGCCGAAACATAAGCCCTGATTAATTATTTTCTTTTGAGTTCCAAGTTACTGTTGAAATTGGAAAATGAAAAATCACTCACATTGTGCAGCATTCTCTCTTAGCCGAAAAAAAAAACACACCCGAATACTCCCTCCCTGTCATAAATCACAAAGCCGCATGTAGATGCAAATGGAGCATCTCTTCAAATTAGGATTTCAATTCCTTCTACATTATAGCACTTGCCCATGCATGACCTTCAGAAATAGTTCTTTTCAAGAGTTTCCAAATGTGACTGGCAGCCCCACATCAAGGAGACGCTGTCTGTGTATTCTGTAGGAAATGGGCCAGCCAGCTGTGTCTAAGGTTGGAAGAGACCTTAAAACTTATTTTGTATAACCATCTGTCTTGGTGTTTGAGAACTCTCCACAGAGCATGCCCAGAGACCCCAACTTCTCCCCTTATCTGCTGTGGGTATTGGACCAGGTCCTTGTCATCGTTGATACTCACTTTCCTCTCAGTATAAAATTGAAATGCTAGTGATTGAGAGACCATTCCTTGAAGAAGGACATTATGCTCCAGTCAAGAGGAGGGGTAGCAGAAAAGAAGGCCCTCAATGAGATGGATGGACACAGTGGCTTCAACAATGGGCTCAAGTATAGGAGCCATTGTGAGGATGGTCCCAAACCTGACAGCATTTCATTCTGTTGTGCATAGGATTGCAAACATGGATAGGAACCAACTTGACTTTGAACAACAGCCACAACAGTGACTGCATCTCTCCATAGCATCGTTAACCAGTGCCTGTATCTCAGGTTGTCATGCCGCGGTGGCTTGCGTGGTCTTTTCATGCTGGAAGATAGACCACTAGCCTTTCTAATACCAGCAAGGCCACCCATGGTGGCAGGTGTCTGTTGACAAGTCTGACAATCTACTTCTGAAAATTAGCCAAATAAGTATTTTAAGAATCAAAATAATACCATTTGATATAGATCTGGAAGATGAACTTGCTAATTTGGGATGGATTCTATAAATAGGAGAGGTACAACAATGAGCTCAAACATGCTGAAGATAGACCAGGCCAGCAGCAACGATAACAGGCATTATTGTAAGACTTGAATCAGCAAACATCACGGTAAAACACTGATCACTATGCCTGGTACCTAGCCCTGCTTTCCCCATGATATCTAGTCTTGACTGGGTCATTTCAAAGGAGTGTGTTATTTTGGATAAGCTTGGACCATGGGTTCCTAAACTTATTTCGTGTGTCATCTTCTTTTCAAGATAAAATAATCAGTACCTCCCCACCCTGGCGATGAAAAGTTTTTATCATATAGCCCATACTCCAAGATAAAGTATAGGCATCTTCCTCTGCAGAACTCTGAATCATTCTAGCCCCTCTCCCTCCCCTCAAGTTGGTATCATCTTCTCTGGGAAATACTGCATAGACTGCTGACAATGCCTTCTCTCTGTTGTGCCAAAATTCATCTCTGTTGGTGTTTTTTATACTAGTCTCTTACCTTGGGCTCATGCTTTCAAAAAGCTTAGTCCTCCTTCTCTTAAATTACTTCAAATATTTGAATTAAGTATGAGGCACCAAATCAGAGTTGAGTAGGAACTCTCTATCCTTTCCCACCTTATTTGCTCAGAGAAGAAAAGGAGGTAAAATAGTAGCGCCAATTTCACGTGAGATCAAATAATTAAAGGTTCTTAGAACTTGGTCTTGATTATGTGATTGGTAATCATGATGACAATATCATGAGAAAAAGAATTATCATACTAGGCAAAATATATCCCAGACATCTTACACTGGGCACCTGGTGCTCAGAGATTCTTTGTATGTTACTCACTACCACAGATTGCTTTTACACGGTTTACTCAATATACAAGATACGCCTATGCTAGCACATCAACCAAACAGGAACACTAATTATACAAGATGAAGGTCAAGGGATGCCAAGCAGTTGGGATACAAGGAAAAGTGAGGGCTGCTATGGAAGGGAACTGATAGACCAACACATGAAATTGATACTGACTCCATTGCATGAGAATGTGCCAGCCATCAATAAAGTTCAGACAAGGTCATGAGGGTGCACACATGTCGCTTAAAGCTATGAGGCTCCTACTCCTTTGAGACCCTTGTCATTGAAACATCTTATTGTGGTGGATGACCTGGGAGTATACAGTTTCTAATATATAAGGTAGGGGTGGGTTGTCAAGTGTCTTGCTACATTCGCCCAACATGCAACTGAATCTAAAATGAGTCAAGAATGGATTATATTTACAGACAATGTGGAAAAATCATATTATATATCCATGTCTGCTGATCCAGCAACTCTAGTCAGGAGGGGCAGCAATGCTCTTTGTCAAGATACAGAGAGCATTAACAAGATCATTGGGTATGTTTTGTGCATGTGTAGACAACCATTGGGTATTTCGTTCCAAGGTAAAAGGAAGGAACTCAAATACGTTGACCATTGCAATGAATTCAATCAAACTACCTTTTACTCTATAGTATTTACAGGTAGAGTAAGTCCCCAAAATTTTCAAAAATAAAATTTATAACTTTAAATTATGTTTGGCATATATGCAGGTAAAATCTAGCTTACATTTAATATAATACTAACATGGGTAATAATTTAACAATACTTATAAAGCAGACATCCAAACACTGCTGGATATACTAATTTTATCTTAACACAAAAATGTATATAACAGAGCTTCATTTTTGATTGTTCATTTCATAGTATGCAGTGCTTATTCTGACTCTTTATATGCTAATAAACAAGGTGTTAGTCACTGTAAGAGAACACAATACTTAATATTCATTTATCATGGAAAATAATATTTATTTTTAATCAATGAGTGTATTCCTAAATTCATCTCCCAAGAAAGCATGAGAGGACATTTATCAGAACCTTATGTTCATATTGTATCAAAATGCATTTTTCTCTGTATAAGAAAATTGAGTAAGTCCTTGAGAAAGTGAATTAAATAAATATTTTCATAATGATAATTATATACACAGGTATTTTATTTCCAAAAAATAGAGTAATCAAAACATATTTATTCTGTTAGATACTGCACTTAGTAGATGCGAACCATTGTAGTGGTACAACTAGAACCACTAGTGCCAAAATTAACAATAGCAACAGAAATGCTTCAAATTCTGAATTCATGCTTTTTTCTGTAATCAAAAAAAATAAATAATGGTATGGTATGTGAACTAATTTTGGAATTTGAAGCAATTAGTTATGCAGAACCCTTAAACAATAGAAAGGCAGGTCCTATTTTGTAGGATATTTTTTCTTTGAAAGATGTCAGTATGGATCAAGGGAAGGCCGGGTGGTTACTGACCACTGTGGACCATTAATTAAAATTTGTCTAAGCATGAAAACAGAATCTCAACTCACAGAGGTTTTATGTTGCTCCATTTAAAGTGAAGACTTGGATTTGGCTTAGCTCATGATCTAGACCCATGTTGTAATGAAGGACATCAGTATTGGAAAGCCACGCTATGATGCGCGCTTGTTGTCTTTGTAACAATTGCTGAATGAGGAGTCTCTAGTCACAGTCTCCAAACTGTCAGGACGTTGCTGTGAACCAGCACCAACTCAGTGGCAGTGCATTTTGTTTTGAGTTCTCATCCTGAGAAACACGAAGTTGGGGGCTTACTTGAACTAATTAGTCAGGTTGCTATATTCTTATGAGGTTGGACCTCAAAACATGGTAACTCAGGTAAGAACAACGTGTCATGTATTAATTTAAAAAAATTAATGAAGTTATTCAATCAGCTGCATTCAGTGAGAGAAGTACAGTTCTATAGTTCAGTTTGCAGATCCTACTACTACTTTTTCGCATACAGATTAGTTAAGTATTGTTTTAAAATGTGCATCTCCTATCTCCAACAGAGGGAGAACTTGTCAAATGATTTTTCATACATATTCATGTATAAGCTGAGTTGTTTTTTTAAATCATTTTATTGGGGGTTTGTACAACTCTTAGCACAATCCACACATACATCTATTGTACTAATCATATTTGTACATTTGTTGCCATGATCATAGTCAAAACATTTGGTTTCTAATTGAGGTCTTCATTTTCCTCTCCCACCCTGTTCCCCCTCCTTCATGAACCCTGGATAATTTATAAATTATTATAATTTTTTCATATCTTACACAATATAGGATAAGCCGAGTTTCTCAGCACATTTTTATTCTTTTCAATGATTTTATTGGGGGGGGTCTTACAGCTCTTATAACATTCAATACATCATTTGTATCAAGCATATTTGTACACATGTTGCCATATTCATTTCCAAATATTTTATACTTGAGCCCCTGGTATAAGCTCCTCTTCCCCCTACTTTTTTTAAGAAATCATTTAATTGGGGACTCCTATAACCCCATTACGATCCATACATTACATTATTTGAATGCAGGCCACATTTGCACACCTGTTGCCATCATCACTCTCAAAACATCCTCCCTCCACTTAGGCCCCGGTACCAGCTCCCCATATTTCTCTTCCCTCCCCCCACCCCCACCACCACAAATCCTTAATAATTTACAAATTGTATAACAATTTCATATCGTACACTGTACAATGTGTCCCTTCGCTCACTTCCCTGTTATCCATACCCCAGAGAGGAGGTTATATGTAGATCCCTGAAATTGGTTCCCTCTTCTATTGCACCATCCTTCCACCCTCCCAGTATCACCATTCCCACCACCAGTCCCGAGGGATCATTGATCCTAAATTCCCCATGTTTCCACCTCCAGTGTACATCCCCTGGTCTAGCTGGATTTGTCATGTAGAATTGGGAACATGATAGTCGGGGAGGGGGCGGAGAATTTGAAAACTAAAGTAAAGTTACATATTTCATTGTTACTACACTGTATCTTAACTGGCTCACCTCCTCTCTTCAACCCCTCTGTAAGAGGATGTCACTTCACCTACTGAGTCCCCAATCTGTCCTCCCCCTCATTTATAATGATACAATTTTTAGTTCTTTGATGGCTGTTACCGGATCCCTTGGACACCTCATGGTCACACAGACAGGTGTGCTTCTTCCAGGGGGCTTTATTACTTCTAAGCTGAATGGTCACTTGTTTACTCAAGCCTTTAAGACCCCAGATGCTATATCTTTGGGTAGTCAGGCACTTTCTTCACCACATTTGCTTATGCACACATTTGTCATCAGCAATCATATCAGGAAAGTGAGCATGTAATGTTATGATTTACACTTCTTGAAGCCTGGTCACTGATCCCTTTGACACTTTGTGGTGTGGTATGCATCTTCCATGTGGACTTTGTTGCTTCTAAGCTAGAAGGCTACTTGCTTACTTTCAAGCCTTTAAGACCCCAGGTGCTACATCTTCTGCTAGTTGGGCACCATAAGCTTTCCTCACCACCTTTGCTTTTATGCACCCACTTGTCTTCAGTGATCGTGTCAGGAAGGTGAGCATCATGGAATGCCAATTTGATAGAACAAAATGTTCTTGCATTGAGGAAGTGCTTGAGTGTAGATCCAATGCCCATCTTCTGTCCTACTACTAACCCTATGATTATATGCTTATTGATCTATTTCCCCACCATCATACATAAATAAATTCAGCACATTTTAATGCGGTTTTTGTGGTAAAATTAGGTGACTCTACTCATATTTGGGTCAACCTATACTCGAGTATATATGGCATCATGTTTACTAATTTAGAAAATCTCCCCATGAAGAAGTCACACATCAATAGCTTTACTCATTTTATGTGGACTTCTCAAACCTGATTATTTCTAAGTGCAGACAACAACCCTATCTTAAGGGTGTTAACATGATGGTATAAAGGCATGAACAGAAAACTCTAGAGTAAAATTTTAGACTCTATGAATATGTCATTTTATGCCATATGTTGGGCATTCACTTAATCTTAAAGCTTGTAGCCCAGTAGGTTGCTAGCCAAAGCAGTTGATATTTCTACTGTTCAGTTACTCTACACATTTTTTTTCTTTTCATACCACCTCTACTTGACAGCTACTGTATTTGACATCTACTTTGATGACGAAGGTCTTTATCCAAGACATAGCGCTTTCTCATATGCATGAAAATGTAGACAGTGAATATGATAGACCAAAGAAGAACTGTAGCATTGGAATTAGGGTGTTTGGGGATAATACTGAATGCCACCAGGAACTACCAGAAGACTGAAGAAATCTGTCTTTGAAGAAGTGCAATCAGAATACTCCTTAGAAGTGAGAATGACTTCATCTCCCACACTTTGGACCTTATCAGGAAGAACCAGTCCCTGAAGGACTTCCTGCTTGGTACAGGTCAGAAAGAAAGACAAAGAACTCAATGAGATGGATTGACACAGCAGTTGCAACAATGGGCTGAAACTTGGCCATGATTGTAATTATGTCACTTAGTCAGGCAGCATTCGATGCAGCATTTGTCATGGAGGGTCAAAGCGACTTGGACCCAACTAAGTGGTACAGAAGAACAGCAACAACAAAAACTTACTGATGGGGAGTTATTCAAACATATTTAGACACAGTGTGAGTATTAAAGTACCTTTCTAACAGATGCTGGGAATCTCATGCTGTAGCAATAAGTTAAATCTTTTATTAATACTAGCAGATTCTACATCCCATAGAAAACCTTGCTGAAGATCAGACTCAAAAAGGAAATAGCAATGAGAATCTGAAAACATCACCAAAAAAGTGAACCCTCAAGTATATAGGTTGGTTATGTGAAAGAATGCAAAGTAAATGTTTGTCAGATGCATGAAGCTGCAAGATTCAGGAATAAATGCAAGAGTACATTTTAAGATATATACAGATTTCTTTCAGTCTTTAACAGGGTGTTTACAAAATTTAAGTGAATCATTTAGACCACTTGAAAACACAGTAGAAAACCACCGAATACTGAATATCCAGCTGGTCACAAATGCAAACTATTAGGGGAATAAAGAAGTAAATGACTGAAGTACTTTAAAAGCACTGTGCTCCAGAGATCAATTTCAAAACGCCCCATACAACACTGCCATGGTCACACTTGAATCTTGCATGAAAAGAAGGACAGAGATATGTGAAGTGAAATTCCTCCAGACTGATTCTCCTTCTTACACAGGTGAATAAACTTAATGAAGAGTACATAAAGCCATCCAAGAAATCAGTGTAGGCTTATGTCAGAGACTTCACTACAAACCTTTATGGAGAAGCATGGTAATTTCATACGTAGAGGAGAGCTAAGTTTATAGATTTAGGCCAGACAAATGTTACTCATGCAGACATCATGATTCCATCACAGAAGCTAAGAAAGAGTGTTTGTTTCCCAATTTTGAAGTTGCTTTACACATATTCCTCAATAATGATCACAAATTGCATAACAGAATACTCCTTGTTGTCCTAAAGCAGTGGTTCTCAACCTTCCTAATGCTGCAATCCTTCAATACAGTTCCTCATGTGGTGGTGACCGCCCCAACCATAAAATTATTTTTGTTGCTACTTCACACTGTCACTTTGCTACTGTTATAGTTTGAAGGACCCCAGTGAAAGGGTCATTCAACCCCTAAAGAGGTCAAGACCCACAGGTTGGGACCCACTGTCCTAAAGAGACTCAAAATTCCTCAGTAGAAAACAATGATTCAAGAAAGATTTAGTTCCTTACCATTTTTACACATGAAGACAGACATTGTTCAGCAGCTTACTAGGGACAAAAATCACTGAATAATCTCGAAGAGTGAGGAATAAACAGAAATTTGTAATTATAAATGTTTTAAGTATAAACATTTTATCTATAACATTTAATTATACTTAATTAAGTATAAAATTGAAAACATTTCATTACAAACATTTAAAATGTTTAATTATAAACATTTATAATTATAAATTATAATTATAAATTATAATTAAAATGTCTATAATGATAACATGTTATTTCAAAATGAAAAATCTACCTAGAACATCCAGTCATTTGTTGTAATATTTGTTTTCTGATCATTAGATTCCCTTCTATGACATTTTCCATTTGTTATTTTATAATTACAGCATAATTATAGCATCTACTATGAAACAGCATCAACACTGAATTATGAACCATTTAGAGTAAAATGGGTGAACGTCCTTTGTTCTTTATGCTTCCATAAGCAAAATCTTACCTGGGTTGTTGAAATAACTAAGAGAACATTTTGTTGATAGTAGAATAGGTAGAGTATTTTTAAAGGGGTGTCGCAGATATGGTATATGGTAAATTATATAATATCCCATAGCTGTGAAAGATTTTATCAGCTCATTTCATTCTGCCAAAATGGTATATGCCCCCTTTATTAATTAATATTATAGTCACATTTACAAAGATATTACATCATGGATAGCTAAAGCACACACTCTATTTGTGTGTATACACATATGTGATGGAGGAAAGTTGGCAGAACAATTTAATTATCTTTTTATTTAGTTTTTCCACTAACCTTTTGAAGCCCTTTCTAATAAGTCACCTCTCCCAATTGAGTGGGCGAATAAGCAGAGGAGGGAGGACGGCTGGTTCCCAGTCTGGGGCAGTCACATATCTTAATGCAGTCTTGCTTCTACACGATTGCAAAGTTGCTCTTCTGCCTATAGTTCTATAATGATTTCCAGTCTAGTATGGATCAATTTTGTTTCTGTAGTTCTGACAATGAAATCATCTTGATAATACGCATCACCTATTTCATTGACAAAAATGCCTTTGAGAGGTTGCACATCTTATCAAAATATGAAGCTTGGCCTGATTGAAAAACACTACAGCCAATTATCTAGGAATTCTGTCCAGAGACCTTTCTCTCCTTCAGTTGCACGTATTCATTCGCTCCCATGCATTATCCCTGCATATTACTTACTCTTTATCATGAAAATAGACCACCTTTCTTAGCAAACTCCTGACAACAGCACCCTAATTCTCTTTGTTTTAGGTATTTCCCTTTATCCCTTGTTTTAGTTAACTTTTCACTTCTGAATTGCCTGTATTTTGTATTTTCTAAGCAATATTGAGAATGTTGATAAGACAAACTTATCTCCTCACTTCTCCCCAAGAGAATAATGATGGTTCTGTGACTACATTTTTGCCTACCCTGTTTCTCTCTTCTAATCTGAAAACAACTGCCATCCATCCATCTGCAACAAGAATGTGTTCTACGCTGATTAAAATCTTCTACTGTACAACACCCCCGGAAGGGTAACATGTAAGTGTATTTTCAAGGCATCCAAATCCTTGTATTACCCTAGCATCAGGGTCCTCACTAAGTAAATTTCCTTATTTAAATGAAGAGCATGCATCTTCCATCTAGAGTATGGCACGGAATTTACTTAAAGGAAACAAGGATGATGAAATCTCATCTCACCTAAGTTGGGCAGGTGGTGACTGGGCTCTGCTAAGACCAGCATGCTTGGTAAAAGAGAAGGACAGTTAAAAAGGGGAAGACCCTCCATAAGACATGGACTCCACTACTCCAACAATGAGCTCAGGCATAAGAACAACTGTGAGGCTGACACAGGACCTAGCAGTGCCTTGTTTTGTTGTACACAGGGAGACTATGAGTCGGAACAGATTTGACACCACATCACAACAACCTGAGTTGAAACAGACTCGATGATACAGAGATGCAACAGCTAGTACTCACTTGGTGCCAGTAACAATCATCTTAAAATTAGTAATTAAAATGTAATTTATCCATAGAAGGGGAAAATAATGTGAAAGAAACAAACAAAAAAAATCAAGCCAGTTAAGTTCCCATACATTTAAATTCAGACAGAAAATTTAAAAAAGGATAATATATTATTCATCCTCATCCCTATGTCTACTAATGAAAGAAAATAGACAACCTTCTACTCACACCCAAGAAGAACAACAACATCCCAAACCATTGCCCTGGGGACAACTATGGCTTATGGAAGCCCCTGTGTGTCAGAGTAGAATTGTGCTACATTGAGTTCTTGGTGTCTGATTTTTTTGCCTAGAGATAGATTGACAGGCCTTTCTTCCGAGATCTCCTACTGAATTCCAACTCCATCCTTCTGGTGAGCAAAGGTGTGTACCAGCCCCTTATACCGCATAGGGAAGATAACTTTTTGCATGTAAATCTGGTAGGCTGAATTCCTGATCTCCAAGAATTAAAAACAAACAAAACCCCCCCCAAACAACTAAAGGATTTTCCAGAGAGAAAAGACAGAATACATACAAGCTATGATATTTGCATTTTCTTTTTATCAGATTCCTCAAAGTGCTTTAGATTTGAGTCTTTAGTTATAGTGTGGTGTGGGTTTTTGAATGACTGAAATTATATTTATCTTTTAAAATGAACAGTACACAGCTTGTTTTGAAGACACTATTTCTTGTCTTTAAACATTTGGACATCACTCCAAAATCTCCTTCATTTTGCCTGCTAGTTTTCTACAAAAAAATAAAAATGAGCATAGAAATGTGCACTGAATATATTGCACACATAAACATAATTTTAGAATCCATGAGCAGTGAATATCATTGTTTTTCTTTCTTTTATTCCTGGGGCACAAGAACAAATGTTTATGTTGGGAGAAAGTCATTTTTTGGTCATAAATCAATTTATATAGTTTAAATTTTCCATCATCTGGTTGCATTTGCTTTCAATAAAATAATTTCATTTTAAAAATATAGAATATAATTCATTTTCATGAATATACTTTTAAAACACATCTAGACCTATCGCCTATCTATCCTTCTGTTTATGGAAACCTGCTGTCATTGAGTTGATTCCAAGTCACAGCAAGTCTGTGGAACAGAGCAGAATAGTCGCTATGGGTTTCCTTGACTGTAATCTCTATAGAAGCAGATTACCACATCTTTATTCTGCAGAGTGACTGGGGGTTAAATCACCAACCTTTCCATTAGCAGCTGTGCACTTTAAGCTCTGTGTCACCAGGGCTCCTTCTGTCTGTGTATATATTCTAAAGAAAACCAGAATCATTTTCTTCAAATGTAACTGATTATTATTTTGAGATGGTGGAATGTGAAGGGATGCTTGATTTTTTATCTGTACCTAAGTCTTTGTTGCTTGATATTTGTGCACTTATAAACAGTAGATATTTTTAATATAAAAGTTCTTCATGTTTTTCGAATTTCACACATCGAAAAAAGAAATATAAGGACCATCGAACAGAATGAATCAGCTAATCAAACACATATTGGACGGCTGAAGTTAAGTAATTTTATATAATTTTTAAGACTTGTGTTTATACTTGGCATATATGAGAGGAACCCAGATGGCATTAGAAAGGAAATGGAATTTCCCACATTTTTAGTGCAATTATAATCTTCCTACCATAAAATTGAGTTGAGAAATAAAAATATTTATTAGGTAGTAAGAGCAGTTGTGCAATGCAAAATCAGGAAGATACTGTAGAAAGTGCTGGGTGGCCAAAAGTACAGGGAACAGCTCCCTGATTGGAAAATAAGTTGGCTTATCTACAAACAAGGGCATGCTTCTTTCTTTGCTGTGGAAGAACTACGGTCATATTTCTATGCATGCTCCCAGTGGAACACACAATGTAAAAGGCATCCCTCCAGTAGGGAATGTAGGTGGGGGCTAGGAGTTGCAGAGTGACTCTGCTCTGAGAGTCAAGGAAGCAGTAACATGATTTTAGTTTTTCATAGCTACTTAAAATTTTGCCTGGAGTGGGTCCACAGAAAAATATTACCAGCCTCATCTCCTCTAACAATATATGACCTCAGGCAAGGGCATGAGGATCGATTTCTTGATGATGCTGGAATGCACAATCAGTTCCTCGAAAACTGGTTGTGTAAGATATGAAGTCATAGATAGCAAGCTGCTAGCAAACCTGCTCTCATTTCCAGAATCTTCTCTCCTGCTCCTCTGTCTCTTCCACTTTTCATGAAGGTTAGGAGGTAGTACCACCCATCCCAGAGAAAGCACAGAGCTTTCCTTTTTCATCTAAGAAAGAACCAGCCCAAGACAAACACACATACAATGCTAGAGATAAACAGGTTCCTTTCCACTTATCAACTCTGTAGCAAAACTGCTGTTGGTCTGACGGAAACAAATAATAATTCCTTCTTTTTGTTTTTTGTTTTTACCCTTGTCATACAAGTACAAATCCTGGTTCAGAGTCATCCAAAGACCTCAGCCAATGGGTAAAAACAAAAATAAAATGGAGAAGCCTGACCAATTGTAATTCATTTTGGTGCATTTCTTCAATGTCTAGTACCAGTAAAGGGGCTTCATGGAATTAAAGATCCCAGGATCTTCAATTCCACTTTTCACTGAAAGCCTTCTCATACACACGGATTGGAAAACTCATTGAGATCGATTCCATTCCAACTGATAGCCACCTAAAGGATGGAGTAGCACTGCCACATAGGATCTGCAAGGCTGTCAACAATTAAAAACATGTGCTCTGCTAAAAGAAAAGCAAATAGATGGATGGGCAGTTTCAAACCTGCTACAACGAAGAACTTGTCTGATCTCATAACATGAAAAAAAGAAAAGAGAAAGAGAAAAATGGTCCAAAGTGGTAGATTAACAGAGGCATACTTATGAGGTGAAATCAAGCATGAAAGGTACAGCAGCACTTGGGTTTGATTTTTGGTTGGAAACATGACTGTGGGTTACTTTATTGGATCATTTTAAAATACATGTGTAAGTGTATTTAAAGGACAAGATAGAACTTAGAGGTGACTTGTCTAAGGGGGTTTATCAGGGTAGTCACAAGAAAAGTATCTTAAAACATTTCCTGGAGATTTCTAAGGTAAGGTGACCAGACGTCCCACGTTTTAACAATTTAACAACGTCCCGCGGTGCTTTACAATTAAAATAAATATATTACAATACTATTTTTGCATTCTGTGAACATTTTTGTTGCTCCACATAGACCAAATTTTTAATCATAAACCTCGCCCTGCTGGGTCCTCCCCTCCACCCCCACCCCCACCCCGCCACCCAGTCAATGGTGTCCTGCTTAACATCTGGTCACTTTATTCTAAAGGGATATATCTTCAAAGGGGTCCATTCCTTAAAGAAAATGCTTTCCACCATTTTGGTTTAAACAGAAAAAAACGATTCATTTTTTGTGCAATTACCAGTTTATCAGATGTGAGAGAAATAAGCAAAAGCTAAGCAGGAGCTCTGGTGGCCTGTCGGGTAAGTGTTGGATTGTCAACCACAAGGTCAGCAGTTCAAACCCACCAGTTTCCTTGTGGTATTTTGGTTTTGTTTTGGAGTTGATCTCTCATTTTGTGGTGTGTAAGATAGGGCTAAGGCTTTGACCCGGGCCAGTCACGTGGATATTAGTCAAAATCCTCAGTTGTAGAACTCACACACAGCTGCATTCCTTATGGAAAAGAGTACCCCATGTTTCTCTCAGAATGACTAGTGTCTTTGAACTCCTGAATTCTCAGTGGGGAACCATGCACTTTAACTCCTGCTCCCTCAGACAGGATTTTTGTATTTCTCTTTTCTGTTGTGTAACTGAGGCACTAAAGGGACTTCTTAGAGCAACAGGAGGAGCCCTACTGGCATAGTGGTTATAAGTAGGGCAGCAGTTCAAAACCACCAGCTGCTTCTCAGGCAAAAGATGGGGCTTTCAACTCCTGTAATGAGTTCCAGCCTAGGAAACCTCCAGGGCCAGTTCTACCTTGCCCACTTCTTAGTCAGAATTGACACAATGATAGTGTTTTTTTGTTTGTTTGTTTGTTTTGGGGGAGGTCATCACTGCCCTATAGTGGTCGTGGGAGCTTCCCAGTCTTGCTGCTGCTGGATTTGAACCACCAAGCCCATGGGCCGCAGTCCCGCACTCAACCACTTACGCCACCCGGGCTCAGCCCAAAGATAGTTTTATTTTTTTAATAATAGCATTCGGTATACCATCTGTATCAAGCACATTTGCACACATGTTGCCACATACATTTCCAAACATTTCCACTTGAGGCCTTGGTATAAGTTCCTCTTAAAAAAAAAACACTTCTCTTTCCCCTCACCCCCTTTTTTAAATGAATCATTTTATTGGGTACTCACACACCTCTCCTCATGATCCATCCATACATCAATTGTACGCAGATCTCATTTGCACACTTGTTGCCATCATCACTCTCAAAATATCCTCCCTCCACTTAGGCCCCCAGTTCCAGCTCCCCACATTTCCCTTCCTCCCTTCCCCCCATGAACCTTTAATAATTTACAGATTGCTATTTCATATCGTACACTGTCTAATGTGTCCCTTCACTCACTTCCCTGTTGGCCATGCCCCAAAGAGGAGGTTATATGTAGATCCCTGAAATTGGTTTCCCTTTCTACTCTACCATCCATCCACCCTCTCAGTCTCACCACTCCCATCACACGTCCTGAGGGAATATCTATCCTAAGTTCCCCATGTTTCCGCCCCATTGTACATCCCTGTTCTAGTCAGGCTTGTCTGGTAGTACCGGAAACATGATAGTGGGTGTGAGGAAGCCTTTGAGAACTAGAGTAAAGTTGCATATTTCATTGTTACTGCACTGTATTTTAACTGGCTCATCTCCTCTCTGCAACCCCTCTGTAAGAGGATGTCGCTTCACCTATTGATGGGCTTTGGGTCACCAATCTGTACTCCCCCTTATTTATAGTGATATAATCTTAGTTCTTTGATGACTAACACTGGATCCTTCAAGACCTCGTGGCCACACAGGCTGGTGCGCTTCTTCCATGTGGGCTTTGTTGCTTCTGAGCTGGTTGGCCACTTGTTTACTCAAGCCTTTACGACCCCAGATGCTATATCTTTTCATAGCTGGGCACCATCAGCTTTCTTCACCACATTTGTTTATGCACATATTTGTCATCAGTGATCATATCAGGAAAGTGAGCACGCAATTTGGTTCTTAAACCCTGATAACTGATCCCTTTGACAACTCATGGTCCACACACTGGTGTGCTTCATCCATGTAGGCTTTGTTGCTTCTGAGCTGGATAGTCGCTTGTTTACTCAAGCCTTTAAGACCCCAGATGTTACATCTTTAGATAGCCGTGCACCATCAGCTTTCTTGACCACCATTGCTTATGCACACATTTGCCTTCAGATAGTGTTTTTGAGAGCAACTGGACTCTTACATAATTGCGTTAGTCATTTCCCACTCATATGAGATGATGAGTCTTCAAAAAGTTCACAGAAAGAAGGAACTGGGAGATAAT
>PVJH01013453.1:0-60390 GCA_004026705.1 Nesogale talazaci | reverse complement strand
TTGGGCCTCTATCTAAGTACTCCTTTAATACAAGAACAATTTGCTCTATTAAACTGGCATTCCATGAGGCTCACCTTCCCAACATGATCACTGAAGATAAATGTGTGCTATAAGTAAATGTGCCTGGAAGTGGGCAAGGCAGAGAAAAGATTGGGGGAGGGGCAAGCATACCACAGGCACATGGAGACAGGCGAGCAGGGAGGAAGAGAAAGAGAGCAGCTCTGGTCCGGGTCCCCACGATGCTCAGAGGCCTACACCCCTTGGGGGACCTAATGGGTCACAGGGGGGACTGGGCAAGCAAAAACTGCCTACTGAAGCAGACAGCAACAGAGGCCATTTCAGGGGTTACATGGTGAAGAAGCAATGTGGTGTAAGTGTGGGTGTAAGACATGAAAAAATAATAATAATTTATAAATTATCAAGGGTTTATGAGGGAGGGTGGATGGAGAAGGGAGAGTAAAAATGAGGAGATGGTACCAAGGACTCAAGTAGAAAGAAAATATTTTGAAAATGATGATGACAACAGATATACAAATGTGCTTGACACATGCATGGATATATGGATTGTGATGAGAGCTGTACGAGCCCCCAAGTAAAATTATTTTTAAAGATACATTATACTGCTGTGTGTTGGGGGTGTGTGTTTAAATCTGGTGGAATTAATCTTCCAACATTGAGGGAGAGCATAGGGGTAGTATGACCAACTGCCCTACTTCATTCTCAATCAAGAGGCCTTCCCACACTGTTCTACAAATGACTTCAGTGTCTTAGTTTGTCACAACACTGTCCAAAGTGAACGTGTTCTTGCTATTAATTTTTATGTTGATGAGGAAGTTTGATCCTTACGTGGTGCCAATGGGGTACAAATGTAGTATTGAACTTCCAAAGGGGGAAAAAAGAGAGTCACACTAAACAGTTTTTTTTAATTTCCAAAGAAAATTATAGCACATTATAATCTGCCCCCCTCCCCCCCCCCCCCCCCCCCCACACACACTGGAGTAGAAAATCTTGGAGCATCTAGTAGCAGTTGATCTACAGCCTAACTCATGACTACTTCCCATGGCCTCCTCATTGCACAAAATGGAGCGTGAAAATTGTTAGGCAATTACAAAGTGTTGTAAGCCACTTGATATTTATAAGCCAGGGGTACTCAAGCTATGGACCACCATCCACATGAGACCCGTTGAGAACATTTATCCGGCTCACCGGGTGTTTTTGCCACTGCTGCTGTCCCGCTCCCGCAGTGAATGTGTTCATAGTTTTTGTTTTTTTATTAAACTATAATTTGGCCCTCCAATGTTCTTAGGGACAGTGAACTGTCCCTGACATAGTGACACAAAAAAGTGTTCCTAAGGTTGTAAGTCTTTCTAGAAGCAGGTAGCGCCCTCACCGTTCTCCTGTGGAGCACTTGGTGCATTTCAGCCATCAACATTGACGTCAACTATTCATGCTCCCCTGACATGCTCCTTTGATCTTGACAGTCCTCATAAATAGCCCAGGATGAGGAAGATGACACATGCCTAGGGAACCTGGGCCTCTCTTCTGATTTCTGACTTATTCTTGCCATTCTTGAAGAAACCCTGCAGAGTGGACACCTTGACACCAACACATGGTTCTGATGTCTAGACTTATGATGTCACATGGAAGAAAGTAGGAAGGGTTGGTTATTTACAGACACGAAAGATTTAGTCTCTTCCTTTTGCAGAGGGCAGGAAGTCTAACAAACGAGTTCAAAAATAAGAGAGCAGGAAAAAAACGAAAAAAGATGGGCTTGGGATTTTCATTGCATTTAGGCAGTGTGACTGGTGGGAGAGTTTCTACGTATGAACAAATAAGTCTACGGTATACTCCTCCTCCAATAATCCCAGGATGTGCCCAGGTTTTTTTTTCAACCAGTCTGTACAAATGTGGAACACAGAGACTGAGATAGGAATGGTGATTAAAGGCTAGTAAGAGTCACATGGAGTCAGACTAGTCTTTGCAAGGGGATTTGAAAGATTTGTGCATGATTGTATGTAAAGTATGGTATGGGCAATGCATTTGCATAGGTATCACCAAGGCTCTGTCTTATTGATTGCATGCACCATAAGCAGGTCATCATTATTTATTCAACTCACAGTGCCATACGAAAACACAATTGTGCTTGTCTAACACCCATATTTCACGTCACTGGACTTGGAACTAGAATCCCTCATGGCATAGGCTGCTAAACACAAGGTTATCAGTTCAAAACCAGCAGCTACCCTGAGAGGAAAAGAAGAGACATTCCACTTAAAGACTTACAGTCTCAGAAACCTGCAGGGGCATTTATACTCCGTCCTATATGAATCAGGATCAATTCTCTGCATATGGGTTGAGTTTTTGCTTTCGCTTTTGAAGTTAGGGGTAGGGCATAGCTACATCCGTTATCTACCTCCAGTTATTAAAGGACCCCGAGAGCTGCAGTAAAGTATGCAGAAAATGTAACCAGTGAAAACACGGCTTACAAGTTCATAACAACTACAGTATGTCATGGTAAATACTCTGGGGACTTAGAATGCAGAGGGATATCATGAGGTAGGTCTGTTCATGAACTTGTCCATCTGAGTTCTGGATTTCGGCAGCGAGTTGAATTTTGATTATTTCCATCAAGGGATAACTTTTAAATTTCTCTTGTGCACTAAGCACCACAAGAAGCCCTGATGGGATAGTGGTTAAAACACTCAGCTGCTTCCTGAAGGGTCTATGATTGGAACCAACCAGCCATCCTGCGGGGAAAGGCGATGGATGGTGTCTGCTTCCACAGAGATGGATGGACAGGTCAGGAAGCCTTAGGGGGCAGTCCTCCTCTGTCTAACAGGGTTCCCTGGAGTCGGCATTCACTCCAGAGCTAGGGGTTTTTGTTTTAGCAGACAGTGCAATCTCTGTTCTTTTTTTCCATTGCATTTTAAGCTTAATGCGAAAAACAAACATGGAAGCAAATTGCTGTCCCTGAATCCAATGTCAGTATATGCCTCATTAAATGAAGACTAAAATGTGAGGTATGGAAATAATTATAAGATGGTTGTTAGCATCTTAGTGAAAGTTGGAAAATATACACAAACAGGTTTGCCCTAAATACAAAAATGTTCTAAGAATCCTCTTAGCTCCCATTATGGACTTTCATTTCTCCTAAAGCAAAGTAAAAGTTCTCAATATCTCGTCGGAGAAAAAAAAAATACAACTAATAGCATAGCAAGGTGACTCAGCAATTTAGCAAGCAGTGTGAGCTGCTGAGACCCAGCATCCAAGCGTCAGCTCTCCCAGGGGTGGGTTTGAGGATTCTGCTATAGTCAGAGTCACAGGAAAAAACATAACAGCAGCAGTTTTGTTTCCAGAGACAGATCAAATCATGGCCCAAGGTCTTCATAACCAAAGCATTTCTTTCCTTGGAAATGTAATGACCAAATAGGTTTGAAGCTTATGAAACCTCTCTACTAGGGACTTCACATCAGAGAGACAGGATAAGACATCCATTTCTTACAAGAAAGAAAGCAAAAGCAGTAACAGCAAAACAAGAGAACCTCAATTTGGGTCCTGAATCACACAGAGGAGGTCCAGGAAGAGAAATGAAAAGCACGTACCGTACCTTGTGGTCAAGCCACACTTTATACAGAGTGTTCCTTACACGGGGGAACCTTTTCACACACACACACACACACACACACACACACACACACACACCTTGTCCCCGCACCTGGTGAGCAGCCCAGGTCCCATGCCCAGTCCATCCTGAGGTTGCTCATCTCTAGGCTACACTTGGCTGTTCAGTGACATCCTCATTGTTCTCTGAGGCTCCTGAATTTTTTCTTCTTATTCTGCCCTTTCCAGCCATCAAGTTCTCTCTTGTCTTCTTCAGTCTCAGAGCCAATTTCCTCGAGTTTCGAAGCAGGCTTCCAACCAGGCCCTGGAGGTTTTCCTTTTGAGTAAGATTCCAGCATGACTTCTGTTGAGATGCATTCTGTGGGGGACAGAGGAAACCCTCTCGTTTCCTAGCTTGGAACGTGCTTTGTCACAATTTGGCAGATGCTCAGAGAAAAGATTTTAAAGAGTTAGTCTCAGAAACCTACCAGGGCAGAAAAGCCGGCCGATCCTGTAGCGGGGAATCGAACCCATGGCAGTGAGTCTGGTTTCCAAGTCTCAGCTGGCGTAGGAAGGGGAATGGGAGGACGATGAGGGGTGTGTATGTGTGGGGGAGGAGCGCTTTCTTGCTTAAATTAAAATATATGTCATTGTTAATAATATTAACTTGGAGTCATATTTAATCTCAGAATGACAATCAATTCTGACCTTTTTTAGTGTAATATCTTAAATTTTTACAGGAAGAGTATAGGAGGGGGGAGACTAAAGGTAGGGAAGAAGCAAAAGAGAAGGAGGGAAATGGATGAAAGGAAAGAAAGAAAATTCATAAAACAGGAGTTAATTTTTCTTAGTATGTCACAGAAAACTATTGATTATATCAATCTCATTTTGGAAAATGAGTTACAGAACTGGGTTCCACCATAAAGTTAAGAATTAGAAACTCAGTAACAGTACTAATAATCTACTCACATTGGCCATTCATGAAAATCAAATTAATCTTAATAACTTATAAGCATTAATAACTGATATACTAGAATTATTTTTATGTAAGATCAGCCAAAATCGCTTAATGGCTTTTCAGTTTCATAACTTCAGTTCCATTGTAACTCTATAATACTCAAAATATTCCACATTTTTATAAAATATAAGAAGTAGATATTACTTTAATTCTTTCCAATCTTTTTTCCCTTTACTAGGTTGGCTGAGCTTATTTGAACCCACAAAATTTTCCAATGAAATGCAGGTTCCTTATGCAAGCAATGATTTGCATAGCTCATTTTGACAATATATGTCATAATTATTATACATGATTATAAGATACCTTTTCCATGTCTAATGATAGAAAATTACCCATAAACATGGTGCTTGGATAAATAATTTATCTCCAGGCTAGAGACTGCTATGTAATGTTCTTCATTCTCGTTGGCCAATATTTTCCACCTATCCATTTACAAAAAGTGGAGATAATTAAAGAGGTTCAGGTTTTCATCACCCACATATGCTAATTGAATTCACTATTCTCTATGTATGATATAAGACCTTAGAATGCAATTCATAGTCATTCCTTGTAGCCATCTTCAAAGACATGTTTTAAGATGTACTTCAATATGAGTATGGTAACAGGTCACCACTTGCCTGTCAGTCTGTAATACTATGGTGGCTTTTGTGTTGCCGTGATGCTGGAATTTATGTCACTTATATTTCAACTGCCATCTGGATCACCTGATGTCAGCATGGTTCAGTGAAACTTCCAGACTGAAGGAATTTGGGATCAGATCACAAATTGTTCATTTTTAAGTTGAGGTAGAAACTTAAGAAAATTAAAACATGAGAGCCAAAACACAACGTGGAAACAATGCCACCTGAATCTTGAGGACATCTCAAGGACAGGGCTGCTATATTGGGCACTTTTGTTAAAGAAGCTCTGATGAGCTGTGAGAAAGCAGAAAGGACAACATTCACAAAGAAAGCTAAAGGACATTACAAGGACAGGAAAGAAAAGCAGATCAAAGTGGATGCCAGAAGAGACTCTGATATTTGCTCTTAATTGTTAGAGGAACTACGGCAAATGGAATAAAAGAAGATGTCAAAGAGGCAAGGAGAACATTTCAAAGGGCAGCTCAAAAATACAAAGTAAAACATTAGATGAAATGTGCACTGAACTAGAGTTAGAAAACCAAAAATGAAAACTCTCTGGATATCCTAAAGTGAAAGAACTCAAGAAAATTCCCATCCTACATTTGTAATCTTGGTAAAATATTGAATGATGCAAGAAGGGTACAAAGAATACACAGAGTTATGGTTCCAAAGAGAACTGATCTAAGTTCAGCCACTCTATGTGGTAATATATGAGCAAGACCCAATGGTACTGAAGGAAGGAGCTCAAGCTGCACTGGGAGCAATAGGAAAAACAGGGCTCTAGGAATTTAGGGAACACTGACTGAATGTTTCAACAAGTTGATGAAGCACTGGAAATACTTACTTATCTGTGCCAGGAAATTTGGGGCACAGCTATTTGACCAACTGATTGGAAGAGATTCATCTTTGTACTCACTTGAAAGGAGAGTGACCCAACGTTCAAATGATAGAACAATATCATAGATAGCACATGCAAGAAATTTTACTGATCATCCATCAATAGTTGCAGACGTGTATTGACAGGGAGCTGCCAGAGGTTCAGGCCAGATTCAGAAGAGATGGCAGAACAAGGGAACTCATTTCTGATGTCAGGTAGATCTGTTGTGAAGGCAGAGAATACCAGAATGATGCTTCTTTGTGTTTTCTTGGTTATGCCAAGGCATTTGACTGTGTGGGTCATAACAAACTATGGATAAACTTGCAGAGTATGGGAATTCCAGAATGTTTCAATGTACTCCCGAGGAAGTTGGACATGGAAGAAGAGGCAGGTGTATGACTAGAGCAAAGAAATACTGAATGCTTTAAAATCAGAAGAAGTGCACATCAGAATTGTATTCTCTCACCATACTTATTCAATGAGGATTCCAAGTAATTAATCTGAGAAGCTGAAACACAAGAAGAATATGGCATACAGATGGCAGGAAGGCTTATTAGCACCCTGTAATATGCAGATTACATTGCCTTGCTTGCTGAAAGCAAGGAAAACTTCAAGAACCCACAGGTGAAAATGAAGGATTTCAGTCAATTACAACTCAATGAAAAGAAGACCAAATACTCAAAGCTAGACCAAGAAGTAACATCATGATATATGGAAAGATGGTTCAAGCTGTCAAAGATTTCATCTTGCTTGGATTCACAACCATTTCTCGTAGAACATCAGTCAAGAGATCACGAGATGCAGTCCCTAGGGTACAAACAAGAGCTCTTTAGAATACTGAGAAGCAGACATATGTGTGGATCGTGATGAGAGTTGTATGAACCTCCAATAAAATGATTTATTTTTAAAAGGATGGGAAAAGAGGAGCTTATGCCAAGGACTCATGTAGAAAATATTTGAGAATGAAGATGGAAATGTGTACAAATATGCTTGATACAAATGATGCACTGAATGTTATAAGAGCTGTAAGAGCCCCCCAATAAAATGATTGAAGAGAAAGGGATGTTACTTTGAGAACTACAGGTGTGCCTGACCCAAGCCATGCTATTTGCAATTGCTTCATTTGCCTTGAATGGATTGGCATCAATGTCAATGATATTCAATGTTGGGCATTCAGTCGAAAGGTGGACATTGGATAAGGATGACTGAAGAAGAAGAATGGATGCTTTTGAATTGTGATGCTGCCAAAGAATATTGAAACAGGACAAAGGAATCTCTCTCAGAAGAAGTACAGCCAGAGCGCTCCTTAAAGGTAAGGGTAGTGAGACTTCATCTGACATACTTCGGACAGGTTGTCAGGAGAGGCAATTCCCTGGAGAAAAACGTCTTGCTTGGGAAAGCAGAGAAGAGGTAGAAAAGAGGTAGGCTTTCGAAGAGATGGACGGACACACTGGCTTTATCCAGCCACCCACACGTGAGGTTGGAGCAGGAAACTGTGGCCTTGCCCTCTGTTGTACCATCCTAGAGTTGCTGTCAGTCAGCATGGAGCGGATGGCATTGGACAGACATAAGAGCATGGTAAGAGTCTTGGTGGGACAGGGGCTGCTGGGGTGGTCATCTAACTGCATTGTCAGCGGTTCAAGGCCACCAGCTGCTGAGAAAGAGAAAGATGAGTCTTCAGATTCTCCTGAAGATTGGCAGCCTCAGAAGCCCACAGGAGCAGTTCTATTTTGTTGTCCAAGGTGTTTTCTGAGTCAGAGTGGACCTGATGACTCTGAGGGGTTTTTTGGATTTGAGCAGGGTAGAGGGGAACAATGGTTCCCTAAAAGGTTCCTGTCCAAATCTAAGGAATTTGCTAATACTACCATATATGGCAAAAAGCACTTTGCAAAAAGATTAATATTAAGAATTTTACATGAAAGAGATTTTCTTGGAAAAAACATAAAGAAAGAGACTTTCTTGGATAACCTGGTCCATGCAATGCAATCACAAAAGTCTTTATCAAAGAGAGCAGATGGTCCGTTTAAATAAGGTGGGGGTGGGGGTAAGGGGGCAGGTGGTTTCCTGAGGAGGGAAACCCAAGTCTCTGATACAGTTCCCACTGGGAACCTCAGAAGGAACTCGGACTTTCACTGTAGCTCCCATGGCTCCCATCAGAATTGCTGACTTCCAGACCTGGAAAATAATAAAATGGTGTTGGTTTAAGTTCCTAAATGCTTAATAACCTTGCTGTGGCAATAGGAAACTTGCAGTGGTTCATATCATTTGATCAGAGCATCGCGAAAGTATGTTATTTGAGACCTTAACCCTTAGATTATGACAGATCTTGTTCAAATACTCCGTTCTGCCTGTTGTAGAATCCGCACTCAAACAACGTACTGCCATAGCGGGTAAAACTGCCCTTGTGGATATCAGAGACTGTATCTCTCTGAAGAGTCGGAAGGTTCTTCCCCACCCACCCACGGAGCTGCAGGTGGTTTCAAACTGCTAACTTTGTGGTACTCCCACTCTGTACCAGCACTCGAGCCAAATAACAGCTCCAAGCATGTTCACATCTATAATACAGATACAACAGCAATATTACTTTAAAGATAAAAGGATACATTTACAACGTATTATAAAGCCTCTAACACGTGGCAGCCATTATCAGCTGTTCATGTCACATATTATAAATATGACAAGTTTTTTAAAAGTATTAAAATCAAGACTATTGTGTAATTTCATGCATCCAACTTTGGAAGCGCCCCGTTTTAGGTAGCTATTGTTATCCCTTCAGTGAAGTGGCGGAAATGAAGCTTCAAAAGTTGGAATGAACCAAGTTGCTCTCAAAATTTTATGGCTGCACATGAAGCAGAAGCTGGCAACGCTGAGGCTGGGAAATATCACCCCTCCATACATTGCAGAGCAGAAGGGAGAGCAGGAGATTGGAGTCTAGCTCTTTTTTTAGAAATATTCTTTTGCAAGAAACAAAAGCATAATATGGCAATTTGCAGCCAACTTTCCATTATAGATACCAAATCATACTCTTGGAAAACTTGAAGGTAATTGACTTTTTATTCCCTTTTAAATACCTGGAGCCATAACTTTAACCTACCTTATAAAACAAATGTGGCTTTTTATTTTCACATCAGGATATTTTTAAAAGGTTAGTGTGAAGAGTGGCTATAAATATGCAAGGATTTCAACAGCTAAGACAAACATCTCAGTAAATAACTTAATTGAGCTGTGAATATTTAGTGATTGAAATCCGATTACTTTGTGGCTTAATTTGTGTACTGCTTGACTGCACTGCAGTTGCAGGCAATTTAACAATGTAGACAGTATATGAAGATGGAATGCTAAGTAGTGACGGAGGCACTCTGAGTAAAAATGCCTGAGTTGTGCTCATTTTTTTAAAGCATGCTACTGAGTGGGTGGCAGCCTCTACTCAAAGGTTCCAATGGGACTGACTATATAATAGTCATAAAATACACATACTCTTTACCCCCACCCCTTTGGGTAATTAGTTTTACCCTCTTGTTGAATTTGGAGTGATTATTAGGCTCATAAAGATTAACAGCACATCACCCACAAATCACCTTCGCTCCTGGAAAGTGCAGTTCTCACAACACTAGCCAGGAAGTAGAGTCAGGGAATTTTTGTAAAAGCTTTATGCTGTCAGCAGAGGTGTAGGGTCCGGGCTCTTCTGAAGGATTCTTTTTGTTCTAAAAGTCATCTCATTATGCTTTTGATGCTTTAGCAAAACTGTGCATGCAGAGATGTCGAAAAATTCAGGGGTTCCTATTAAGTTGACTCAGACTGGGAAACCAGCATTTGGACACTCTATTGCAAATAACCCAAGAACAACCTCCCCTGAGGTTTCTTTTAGCTACAGCGCATCTGTCTGTTGGTCATGCTGTCTAACGAGTGTGCTGTAAGGACACTGAAAGGTGTACAATTGGCATTTAGAACACCAGCATCACTCCTGGCCAACAGGTTTCAGCAGGATGTCTAGAATAAGACCAAGGAGAAATATGTGTCTGGTGATCTGCTTCAGAAATATGCTGAAAAAGAAGTCTCTGGGTCACAGCAGAATGCTGTCTGATCCCACGCCGACAAGGATCTCCCTAACCTGGAAGGCACTCAATAGAGCTGGAGCAGTGGATACCTGGGAAGCTAGGGCAAGACCTGACAATGTTTTGCTTTGTTCTACTTGGGATACAGGGGGCCTGCTCACCATCTCACAGGGTGTCTTTTTACTGGCTCATTCCAGATGATTTCTCCTCTCATCAATTCATTTTATACTCCCTTCAAAATCACAACTTGAGCCCACCTTCATCCCCTAAATGCGAGTCTAAGTCATTCCTACATCCATTTCACCCAACTGTGGTATTCTTCTCACAGGAACCAAAAGATGCCTTTAAAAATGGATTATCCTCTCCCATTGCTGGTGAGGCTGTAAAACCAGACAGCTGCTGGGGGAAACAGTATGATACTCGCTCAAAAAGTGAAAAATGGAAGGATTTTACTGCCTAGAAATTCCACCCTGAGGTGCATGCCTAGAGGTGAAAGCAAAAAATGTGAACAGAAAACTGTACAACGAAGTGCACTGAGGCATTTTCACAATAGAGCAAATGTGAGAACAACTGAAAAGTCCATCAATAGATAAATAGACAAATTTTAGTGTGTGTAGATTGTGTGTGTGAGTGCACGTGTGTGAAGAGTCCTGGAAGCACTGCTAGCCAGCAGGTTGGACTGCTGACCATAAGGTCAGAAGTTTAACTCACACACACACACACACACACACACATTGACTATCACTCCATCATAAAGAGAAATACAGTCCTGATGTATGCTACAATACAACAAGTCTCTAAAGTATTCTTTTGCATGAATTAAGTCAGTTGGCAAGTCCAAACACGGAATGATGTCACTTAGATGAAATACAAAAATGTAGAAATCAATATCAGTGGTTACACAGACTAGAAGGGAGAGGTAAAAAGCTTTTCTCAAGGAGGCATCAAGTTGATGCTAATGGTGGTGGGATTATTTGCAAAAGCAGAGGAATAATGTTGACACAGTATGGGGAATGCGAGTGACATCACTGCATTATATATGTAGTAATTTTTGAGTTGATAAATGTTCGTTGTGTGTTTCTATACAACAAAACCAATCAACAAATGCAAATCAACCCTGATCATGTTAGTGCCTTCTCAAAACTGAACAGTGTCTCCTTGAGCAATTGGATAGAAGTCCAAATTTATTCCAGGACCCACGGGGTTACTGACTCTTACTGGTTCTCTTCCTCTAGACTCATCCTCAAGTTTCTCTAACTCAAAAGCAACATATTGCCAATATCAAACATTAAGATGATAGTTCATATCCCTTTTACCACACAAAATCTTTAAACTCCAAATCAATGCATCTTTGGATAGACCTCATGTCAAGTGTTCAAAACCATGTGGTTTTTGTGTCAAAGAGCAGAGCGCTGGAGAAATAATTAGTCAATGTCAATGGGGATAGCTAATAAAGAGGATTATGGGTGACTTAATACAATTATTCCTTCACAAACAAGAACATGTTTTTAGAGAATGCGTTAGGCTGGGTTGTCTAGAGAAACAAATCAGTGATACTGATTTCTGTATAAGAATGAACTTTATATCAAGAAGCAATTTTAGATCAAGAAAGCGCCTAAGTCCAGTCTAACTCAAGTTCAACAATCCCCCACTAGCCGGGCTCCTCCTCAGGTGGATAGAACTGTGGGCCAGTGATCAAACAGGGAGATCACAGGTCAGTGGGTTCAAAGTCACATGGTCAGTTGGAAAACTGGAAGAGGTCCACCAGCTCTCATAGTTCCACTGCCCACATGGGGCCACAACTAGAGGCATGTGCAGAGGGAGTCCCAGCAAACAGGAAGGCAATGGGACCAGAGAGAGAAAGACTAGTTGCCAGCTTATCCCTTATAAGAAAACCACACCTCCAAGGAGGCATCATCAGACTGTAACCTGAACGACATGTTGGATTCCGCCCCTGCAAGTTTCACATTGGATCAAGTTGACATAACATCTAATTGCTACATAGACTAAATGTAATACTAAAGAAGTAAAATCATGTCTCCAAATTAAAATGTATTCATTTCTAAACCAAAACATTTTATGTTAATATAAATTACAATTAGCTATCCAATAAATGTGAATGCCCTAAATGTGAAAGTTGTTCATTTTCAATATTTTCTTTTTGCTTTATAATGATTACATAATAGTTTGTATCAAGTTATGAGATTTCAGTATAATTACGTTATATTAAGTGTGTCTTTGCCAACAAATAAGTATTTCCTTGCAACCATTTGTGGCCTTTATAATCAAGTGAATGCAGCAGAAACACAATGGTAGGCATATTGCAGCAATGCTATTAAGTGAGCTTCAACTGGTTTTAAACACTTTCTAATTTTGAATTTCTACCATTTTAGAAGAAAAAATACTTCTAAAATTTATTTCAGTGTGAACAAACTACACTCTCTTAATTAGTCCCTGAATTGGCCTTTTTCTGCTTTTGTGACATTGAGAACATGAAAAGACATTTAACACTGATGGTTTAGGATGAAATTTTGAATTGTTGAATAAAACGCTCAATGTCTGAATTGCAGTGATCAGATAGCAGCTGAATGACCGGTCACTTGTTCCCAAAGCAGAAACAAACCCTTCAAATTAATCAGTGGTCACAGGCCATCAGAAAAGGGAATTTAAGTGGAACTTAACTTAGCCCTCTATATCTCATACATAGAGTTAATCTGAGCCATAATGCCCTGAAATGAGGAAGTGTTTCTCATTCCCACTTGACTGCTGTGGCAGTCATATGCTTATGTTAATTTTATGATTGAAATGTAGAGGTGGAGTCTGGCCTGTTGATCTGGAGATAGCCATTGAGTAGCCAATGAGGCCTCTGTGTGGGCATGGCTTTCACCTGAAACTCCTGGGAAATGTCACGATTTTTCCCTCGTGAAGATCAGAAGCTATCTTCCCCAGTTGTTGGGAGCTAGTCAGAGAGATGATTAACCACAGGCAACACAGAATGCTGGCAGCTGGGAGGCTGGAGTAGCCGGTGGAGAGACCACACGGCTTAGCCCTGATGAAGACAGACCTCTGAAGCTGGAGTGGCATGCTGTTGATGGACCTGAGCCCTGGAAGCGAGAAGCCATGGGGAGACCCCAGCCAGCGCCAGAATTCTGCATCCACTGACCTGTGACTTCCTGAGTCGGAAGCAGACTTAATAGACTGATTTCGGGCATATGGGTTATCATTGGACTCATGACTTTGCACTGGACTGGATAGGGATGCCTTCTTAGGGTCACATTTCTTTTGTATATAAACCCTTTCCTTATACATATATGCTTGTCTCTGAAATTTGTTCCTCGAGTCTACCCGGACTAACACAACTGCCTTGATGGCTTTCTATGGAAGTCACCCAACATGTCCTATCCCTTTTGGAAAGGAGTTCATCCAGGCGAAGGAGGCAATGATCATCCAGGTACATAGATGGAACTCAGAATAGTATTGCAACCTTTTCTAACCCTCCTTCTTTAGGAGCAGTCAACCACGAAAGGTGAAAGGCTGACTTTCATCCAGCAGAACAGCCTCTCAAAGCACAACAGATATGCAGTGCAACAAAATGTTAGGCAAGAGTCAGGTGATGAGACATCTACCACCCTCGGTTTCTCCTGTTTTGAGTTCTGCAATGTTGTGCCAATGTGGCTAAAGGAGAGAGGTAGATCTGTTGTGACCACATGGCCAATGAACACATGTGAGATCAATTGGAGGGCAGAGATAGAAATGGCTCAGCGAGCCCCGCCCTTGTCCTTTTGCTCTTGGATCTTCGGACCAGTTGGCTGCCTTGATCTCCAAGTGACACTACCCATGGGACACCTAATCCATGGGCTGTATTGCTGTGAGTTGAGGTGCCTTCAAGCCCTGCTTCTCCACGCTCCTGGAATATCCATCTCTTGAGCTGGGGACTGTTAGACTCTGTCATCTGGCTGACTGTTGATGACTGGCTTTTCTGTTTGCTGCTTGTGGCCAAATAGCCTGAATTGCTCTACAGAGGACTACTCAGCGGCCCTCAAGACTACTAGCTGTCTCATGCAAGTGAGTTGCTCCGAGTCATTTGCACTGCTTTATAGATTAGTTAACTGTTTATTTCTTACTTTATATATCCTATCTATGTAAGTATATAAAGAGAATTCCTAGTGTACTAGTTTTGTTTCTCTAGAGAACCCTAACACATGCATGAAAGCAAGGTTATTTCTGTCTGTAGTCTAGATGTCCCTTCATGTAAGTAGAGACCATTTTTTTAAAAGTCACCTGGCACTACAAGTGATTAATTCTCTCTCCTAACTGTAAATGCAGAATCTCATAAGATCACTTTCCATAGGATCCTCCCCTCCATCGTTTCACCCTCGCTCCTTTGTCTCCTTCTCTTTGCTTGATGAATGTAGTATAATCTCCAGGACATGCTTCCTTCAGTCCCTGACATCTTCAGGTCTTGGTCTTAATGCTTCTTCCGTGTCCATCTCTGATCTTGGTTAATGTTTATTTCTTTATTTTCTGAGAACTATAAGTGTCCTACTTTTACTTCCTGATCTCTCTCTCTCTATCTATGTGTGTGTGTATACTTATACATATATGCACACATATATAATCTTTCAATAAGCTCCTATGGCACTTCATAAAAGTAAACTTTTGAAAGTCACTATCTCCCTCTACGCCTGTATGAAGCAGTCAGCTAACTTCTCAAAGCAGGCGCTGCATTTCATTTTAAAATGTGCGAGACCCCAAGGACAGCCCATTGGAATCATGCGCTGGTGCCTCGGGGGTTCTGATTGAACCCATTCAGGACCCAATTGTTTTCTGCTTCAATATTTTTGTTGTTGAAACCACGTATTTTCATTAACTTAGAAGGAAATGAGGAAAAGCATGCTTACGTATAATGGATTCAGAAGGTTAGTGAGATTCGGGGGATCTGGGTCCCCTGGTTGATAGAAGCACTTCTGCAGCTTCACAGTTCTTTGGGTTCCCACCAGATGGCAGCACATACTAAAAGCAGAGGAACTTCCTGGGACTGCAAACCCCCAACTGTAAAAACTCACCGCCTGGAGTCCATTATGACTCGAGGCCCTTGAGTCAAGGGGAATCCATAGGGTCAGGTCGAACTGGCCCCTAAAGTGACCAGATGTCCTGCCTTTTAACAATTTAGCAGCGGTGTTTGAAAATTAAAATAAATATATTACAATACTATTTTTGCATTCTATGAAAATTTTTGCTGCTTCACATAGACCAAATTTTAAATCAAGAACCCCACCTCTAACCCCTATTCAATGGTTTCCTGCTTAAAATCTGGTCACTTTACTAAGGGTCTCCATGACTAAATCTTCACCGGAGTAAAAAAAACCTCATCTTTCTCTCTCCAGGTGCACGGTAGTTTTGAACTGCTGGCCTCGAGTTTAGCAGTCCAACCTGTCCCGCATTATACTAGCAGAACTCCTCACTAAAGTCCAGGAGCAAAAACTGTGGGCAAGTGCTGAGTGCCCCATATGTTATGAGAATGTTTAGTGACCAGAGTGAATTAAGCCCCAGGCATCTGTATCTTCCCAAAGCAATAATTATAATTTAGCCTTTAAGGCTAAAAACACCTTTAAGTAGCAGGATGTTACTCTTTCCGTTAAAAGAGCATTCCTGAATAAGGAGAAGATCCCTGATGGCGTCGTGGTTTTGCATTCGGCTTCTAACGGCAAGAGCAGTAGTTCAAAATCACGGACAACTCCACCTGAGGACAAGGATTTTGATTCCGGTCAAGATTAAGACATGGAAAGCCAGAGGGCCTTCCTGTAAAGAGTTAAGGCAGTTCTCCCCTGGCCTAGCATCACGATGACTTGGATGACTTGGGATTGGCTGAATGGCAGTGAGCGGTGTTGAGTGGGGTTGGTCACTGGGGAAGGGAAACCCCAGGTCCCTGTTGGTTAGGTGTGGGAACTCTAACAGCTCATTCCATGGTACCCAGCTGCCGCCACTCCAAGAGAGAGAAAGATGTGGCCCTCTAACTCATGGTGGAGTCAAAAACAGCTCAACGACAGTGGTGGTCACTATGGAAAGAATTGTAAACAGATGGACAGATGGATAAAACAAATGAAAACAGAACAGAGGCAGAGAAACCAAGAAGGGGTCAGATTGCATATGCTACCAGAACTTAAAGGCCACTTGCTCGAAGTATACACTAAAAAACAAAATTCTTAACTGAAAGAGGTAAGGAGGTATATACAACACTAAGAAGGTATTTAGCAACTTTAACTAGCAGAAGAGAATAAGCTGAAATAATAGGTTGAGAAATGTGGCTTTAGCAAATGCTAGGAAAAGACAGTCAATGGAGTCCCCAAGAAGAGGCCAACAGTGCGACAGGAGGATGTTGCAAAGAAGGTGGCACCGTTTGGTTCATTTGTAATACCTTGTTATGTCATCTTCCTTTTGATCCATTTTAAAGTTGTGTCCAATTTTAATATACTCTTCTCTCTTTTGATTGTGGTTTTTGTTTGGTCTAGTCATCATTGTTGGGTTTTGGGATTGTTTGCTTTCTCTTTGTGCTTGGTGTGGTTTTTAGTATCATGTAGTCCAGGATAGGTAAGTCTATAGACACAGTACATGGGTTGACAGTTACCTGGTTGTCTGGGTTTGAGGTGCTGCCCAGGAGATCTTACGAATGGGCAGGAGGTCCTGCCTAGCACATGAAGGGAACAAAAACTGCCAGACAAAGCAGTACGTGGCGACTCTGAGTTGCCACTGCAGGAGTGATTTATCAGATGGGGGGTATTCTGATGCCTCAATGTGAAAAACAAACCAATGCTGGCTTGGTCAGGCTCCTCAGGTCTTATCACAAACCTGCTCAGACTCTTTCCAGGCAGGGTCTTGCACAGGAACGGACAAAGAAATCAGCAAGCAGTGAGTCTGCAGAAAGTCATGGGTTCATGGATTGAAGAATTTAAAATCAACCTTGTTGATTTGAGAGTTAAAATTACCTGAGGCTGTCAAAATCGCCTGCCTCTCCCAAAGCCTCTGGCAAGATCTCTCCTCCTCACTGGGCCTCTGGGTTCTCTACCTCCTCTCTTTCACAGGCAGGGAAGGTGGGAGAAAATGGGGAGCTAACAACAGGAGAGCTAGGAGAAAAGATTCTGCAATTGATTGTGGTGATGCTTGTACAAGTCTTCTTCTTTTTTTTTGTACAAGTCTTCTTAGTCGGCCTAAATAATTACATTGTGTGCTATGTGACATATATGCCAATGAAACATCTTTTTTAAGTAGAGGGGAAACAAGCACCATGAGTAACTCCTTTACTTACTGGCTTCTTCCTCTTTCCTCCCCAGCTCTGCTAACCTCTCTGAGAAACATAGTCTTAAGTCCTCATCTCCAATTTACTCATCTGCTTACCATGATCATACTTTCATCTTTGATGCCACCATCACTAAGATCACCATTGACCTCCTTATTGCTAGATCCTGAGAATCCTTCCAGCAATGCATAGAGCCTCTCCAGCAGTTTTTGGCAGAGTTGGCCACTTCTTGATCAATTTTTATTTCTATTCCTTTGGATTTATTGACATTCTGTCCTATTGGTTATCTGCCTTTATCTTAGAATATCTCACTGTCTACTCTTTCTTTCTTTCTTAAAAAAATTGTCTCTTTAAAAAATCATTTTATTGGAGGTTTAAACAGCTCTGACCACAATCTACACATATCTCCCTTGTGTTAAGCACATTTTACATATGTTTCCATCCTCATGTTCAATATGTTTTTCCCTACCTAAGCCCTTAGTATTAGCTCCTCATTTTTCCCTCCCCTAACCACCCTCCCTTCATCATGTACTGTGGATAATTTATAATTTTGTTACATGTCTTACACTGACTGATGTTTCCCTTCACCCATTTTTCTTCTGTCCATCTGTCCATCCCCCTGGGAGGGGTGACATGTCGATCATTTGCTTTTGCATTAGCAGTCAACCTCCCTCTTCAATTGTACTGTTTCCAAGGGTCCTGTCTTGGACACCATTTCACCTTTATGTAGGAATTTCCATCAACTCTCATAATTGCAATTACTTTCAATAGGCTGTTTTCCTAAGGGTTAACATATCCTCTATCTTGAGTCCAGACCTCTCTTCCATGCTTCAGAACACTCCAGTTCTCTCATACTTAACACAGTTACACTTCACATATTCAAACCTGAGCTGATGATATTGCTTCCACTGAGATTGCTTTGTCATCCTAGTTAAAATTAAGAAGCCAATGTTGACTAATTTTCCATCTATTGAAAGAAAACTAGCTACTGCTAAATTATTAGTCTGGATCCACAGAGTATGATCTAAGGACCATTACAATGGTCTAATGCAAAATGGAAGACCTCACCTCGGAGCTTCTGATCTTCCTTGCAAAGGGTGCAAGTTTAAGGAGGTCTATTCTCCAATTCATCATTAAGACCTCTTAAAACAAACCTCTGTCCTCTGCTCATGTATTAAAGACATGGGTTCTCAAAACTAATTCTCCTTAAAATGACCAGGAGACTTGTTTAATATCAATTACAGAAATTCTTAATTTGTATAGAATCGAGTGTAGGAGACGGTAACTTCTAGTTGCTCCCCAAGTAGTTTTACTGTGTAGGCAACATTGAAAAGAGACTGAACGAAGTCATAATCACCTTTCAACTAGAACATGATGCTGGTCTCTTAATTGGTTTTGCAGTCTGTCCAATTAGTTCTCCTTATTCTAAATAAAGTTGTCTTTCTTCCAATCTGAATTTTTAGCCTTCATATGCTTAATGTGAATTCCAGCATTAATCCAACACTCTGCCCCATCCTCAATCATCAGCCCCCGTTCCTGGATCCAAGTTCATGTCTCACCATCACAGTTTCATCCCTGGGGCTCCAGCACAGTCAAACTGAGCTGAACAATTCACCCCAAAAGCACCAGGTTTTTTCTTTGCTCGCAGTGTGGTCATGTGTGATGTTATTCTTTGTCTTGATGAGAAAGTTCTCTTCGTTAAGTACTGAGTTTAAATAACCTATTCTCTGGTACACCTATTCTCACCTCTTTCTGGCAAAGGATTGGCCCCTACATCATTAGGCCATTGTGGCCCCAAATGCAGGAGTCCCTTCATAGGACCAATGGTGATGACACTTTTGTGTGAGATTTGAGTGCCCTCAAACACCACCCTCCACCCCTGAGAAAGACATAGGGAGTTGTTTCTAAAATATTTGCCATTGTCAACCCTGAGGAGCCCAGTTCTACTCTGAAACACATACAGTCACCATGAGCTGAATATCAAATACAAACAGGATATTACAACTGCATTATAAGTCTTAAGTCTGCAGTACTGTATTATTATTATTGGATTCTAGTTATTTGTTTCTGCAACATTCTAGTATGCATGTTGGAGGCAAAAAGATGTACTTTGAATGGTATTAAATAATGTCTGTAGCATCAGAGGCTTATTTATATACAGATACCTCCAACAAATATATGTGAAATACATGCATTAAAGGATAACTCAAATTCATGCATACTTGATTTAATTTAAAGTTATCAATAAAACTATACTATCCAGTATATCTGTGGAAATCCATGGGAACTATTTGACTTTGCCATATGAGTAGAAGAGAAGATATTTCTACTGTTCTTACTTCTTGTCTAAGGAATTTACAAGGGTAGGTCAAAAGTCAAAAACTAGTCAAAAGATTCCAATTTGTTCCACACTAAACAAGGCACCTGTTCATTCTTCTGTGATAGCAGTGGCTGTCCTAGGACAGAATCTCCTTCAGAAAGTACTGAAAGTACTGCACCGTCTCTTCCCCTCAGGGTTTGTGCAGCTAGTATGCAGTCACCTAAGTTGTGAAGCTCTACATGTCCACAATTCATGTATTGTGGTCTAAAAGAAGGTCCCACAAATGTATACATCCCTTTCCTCTGAAGTAATTTAGATTCCCTACATCTAGAGACTAAAATAATGATATTGCCAAAAGAACTACCTTATGCCCCGTGAAGATGATTTAGGATATACTTCAAAAAAAATCATAATGATATCTTGATGGTGTTGATGATTGAGACCCTTTTCAAATATAATTGAATGATTAATTTGTCTGATACACTAATTGTGCTTCAAGAAAACTTCTGCTATGAAACAACTAATAGATGCTTGCACCCTGTAAAAATTCAGATCACACTAAACAAGGATCTATAGGGCAATCTACTGGCCAGCTAGTAAGTCCAATTCAGCATAATCAAGATGACTATGGTCTCTGCTTTCCAGTATGACTGTCTGGGACTCTTGCCTTTGGCTATAACAGATATGCCAGCATATCAGTCAGACTATATACTTTGAAGGTGGGCTTGGGGATCACACTGTCCTCCATAACCTTCTACAATGTGGGGGTCCCTTAGGGTAAGCTCTGATACTTTTCTCTTCACTATGTTTGAATTTGGTAATTGTCATTTTTGGATCACCCAAATTGGTATGTATCTTCCGTGTGGACTTACTTGATTCCTCATTTTAATGGCTGCTTGTTTGAATACACACCTTTAAGACTCCAGACACTATTTCGATTGATAGTCAGGCCCCAGTTACTCTCTTCACCTCACTTTGCTGTAGCAGCCTTCTCTTCGTTGATCATTTCATGAAGGTGAGTTTGAGCTGAGCTATGCTGTAAGAATTAGTTTTTCTTAAGTTGAAGCGAGGATTTTGTAAGAGCCCAAAGTCATTCCTAGTGCTATACCTTTTTCTTTAATTTTACTCTAACTTGGGAATTAATACATATGCCATATCATTCCATAATTCAATTATATCAAACATCATCATACAACTGCTTCCATAATCAGTGTTTAAGCATATGTTTTTCCTTTTGGGGTTTCTGAATGTCATTTTCTTCTTCTCTCCCCTTGTCCCCCTGTCTCTTCCCCTGCTGTATCACCTGTCCACAAAACCTCTTCTTATGTTTTCTTCTCCTAGAAACTCAACAGCCCTGGGTTTCATTTACTGAAAAACAGAGAAACAACTAAAAGCATGTCAAGAGGGTGACCTCCCCAATGGCGTCACATCTCAGATATACCCTAATATACATAAGAATAAGCAAATTATAACAGAATGTGAAGAACTTACATTTTTTATGCCTGCCCTCTACTAACTCTGCAAAAGCAAGACATAATAAATAATTAAAATGATGCAAATCATTTCTACTATAGTGGGGGAATTTTTTTGATCCTGAGTCTATCCCAAGCTAATTTTCTGAAGATTAAAAAATTAAGTCAGCCTTTTTTATTGACGGTATAGATATATGGAAACATCTACTTGATCTCTGAATGTCTGCTTTTTATCCATATGATATGTTCCTGTAAATATCATAACATGAACACCACCAAAGTTAACTGCTGAAGTCTTTTTAAATGGACTTTATAATAATCATGGTTCTTTCAGAAGTTCAGTACTGATTTTAATACTCTCTTTTCTTTTATGTAAGACATAGCAAAGAAGAAATAGTATCAATGAACACTTTCCATGAGTTAAATGCCTAGATGGAGAGCTAGATGTAAATAGATGATAAATGCCTTCAAATTCTATGCTTGGCTAGCTTTTATGCAAGCTAATGAAACATAACCCAGCTTTGTAGCATTCTCATGAGTGTTAACTTGTCCAAGTCCCTTTTTTTTTTTTTTTTTTAGTAATCGAGCTCATTTATCTCACCTCACCTTCACTGACCTTCTTCACCAAACTGAAAGACCTGCAGCAATTGATACTTTCTGGTGACATTTCCAAATCCAGTAAGTCATAGTGCTGTCTATTGTGATCACATATATATTCACATCACTTTATCAGTCATTTGCTCCCTTTGAAAAAAATCATACTGTAAAATCACATTTTCAACATTTACATACATTTATTTATTCACGTTGAGTTGGAACTATGGTAAAATGTGAATAGAGATTTAGCCCATTTAGTTATGCACTTGGAATAATTATAGAAAACAGTAGACTGAATAACCTTTATAGTGGAAACAGACTGGAAGGAGGTCAACAGAGGATGTAGACAAAGCAGTATAAAATAGAGGGAAGGTGAAGGTTCAAAGGGAATGAGCAAAGTCATCTATTTCTTAGCAACATCTAAGTGAAGGTTCCAGCAATTGTTTAGAGTATAGGTGTTGAAGTTAGCATGACAATCTTTTTAGAAACACATTTTAATGACAATATATCATGTGCATTGATGTTAAACTTCAGCACCAGTATTTAATAAAGCATTAAAACTTCAACTGTATAGTCCCAACTTCTTACTGTATTCTCTACTTTTTCTCCTCTTTAGTTGGTATTGAAAAAACTTTATCAAAATGATCATTGATTCACATATAATTAGAAGAAACAGTACAGAGTTGATGTACACTTCATCCAACTACCCCCCATAATAACATTTTGTTAAACTATTTCAAAGTATTATGATGAAATTTTCAAAGACTTGGAATTTTAGAAAAAAGAGAACATAGTGCTAGAACTGAGGAAAAAAGTTAAGCCTGAAGATGAAATACTGAAGGACTCTACAGGCACAAAAGTGAATGAAACAAAAGCATCAAAAGAATGATGGAATACATAGAGCCACTGGGTCTGGACTCTTTCTCAACATTTAACATTTAACCTCTTGAATTGTCAAAGGTAGTCTATGATCCAGCATCAATGGCATTGAAAGAATAAATACAAACTACACTGAAGGCATTGATTATGAACAAAGATCCCAAAAGGGATAGAATCAACTGACTTGACTCAACAGACAGCTGCAATAGTGAAGGTTGATGCCACGAAGGCCACAAGGCAAGCTTTCTGGTCAATCAAGAGGAAGAGATCTGAATTCATGACCATTCAAAGGGAAGTGATCCAACAGAATGTAGACGTTGTAAACAGTATCATTAATGTCACACAAATTTTTTTTTTCTGAAAAACAGCTAGAGTAGTCCATTGGTGGGGAGATTTTGGAAATCTTTTTGAGCCACATTCAGAAAAATATTTGAGCCACATTCAGAACAGGATAGGGATTCCAGGGTAACTTTTGTGGATGTCAGTTGAATCTTGGCTAAAAGTAGAAGATATCAGAAACATATTTGTCTGTGTTTTAGTTACCACACAAAGTCATTCAATTGTGGGAACTATTACATATTATAGTAGCATGGAAAAGAATGGGAATTGTGGAACACATCTGTGCTCTCATAAGGAACCTGTACATAGACCAAGGGGCATTACTTTGAACAGAACATAGGGCTATTCTGTGGGCTAAAATCAGAAAAAGCTGTACACCAGTGTTTTATCTTTTCATAATATTTATTCAATCAATATGCTGAGCAAACAAGCCAAGAAGCTGGATTCTATAAAGAAGAACTTGAGATCAAGATCGGGGCATGACTAAGTAACTAGCAATCTCCAAATGGAAAACCTTGCTTGCTTAAAGGGGTTTGAGGAGCTTATAGTTATTTTTGGTGTTATTTTCAAATAGGTAGCCATTGATATACGAACAAAAACTTTACTAGGTGCACTCATGCTGAATATATACAGATCATCTTGATCTTAACTCTCCCAATAATTGTAGAATTTGAAACTTTCGTAAATGCATAGTAATGCCCTTCTTACTCTGGCCAAATTAAGATTTGCAAGAATTAATAACAACAAACCAATTGGAATTTTAACCCAGGACTGACCAGCTGTCTGCTGCTGTGATGCATCAATCTCTGAACTCAGGACCTACCTGTTGGTTTCTCTGCATCAAAACCTAAGTGTTGCCAGGGATGAGACTTGCTTGTTTGCTTTTATTCTTTCGAAGTGGATCTGTCACCTCAGCTAATTTTATTTTGCACTGATACATTTTAAGCATTTTAACTCAAGATAATCATAACTGAAATCAGATATAAACGTTCTGTGTGAAGCACCAGTACCCGCCTTTAGAAAAGCAAACAGAGTGTCATTAGGAATTGATGTGATAACTTGCAGATCCTTGGAGCCTTTGGGGTCACTTTCTGCATGTTCTCTGTGAAGAGCCACCCTCACAGAGCATCTGGATCTCCAAAAGGACATTTGACTGGTAAATTGACTTGATTGATTTAAATTTGATTACATACTGGAAACACATTTAGTGCAATTGAAGCACATTAATATAGATCAGTTAGAATACACACCCAATTGCTTCTTTGTTATTCATTAATGAAACTTAATGACTTCACCAAAACATTAATGAAGAAAAAATATTGGCTTGCATATTTCATTTGAAAAAATTAATTAATTGTTATATTAAGGACAGCCTGTTCCACAATGTAATTACTGAGGCTTTGATGGGGAATTGCTTTATGTTATTTATTTAGCAAGCTGTTGTTTACCTCTTTCATTTTACTCTGCATATAGTGTTTTTTCTCTTACAGAAGGAAATTAAGCTTAATTTGAAATGATGATTTCAACTATGTACTTATAACTGATAAGGTGATTGTATTTAAATATGCTGCTTACTAAATTCTACATGTATTACAAAGATAGAGTACATATTTAGTGTTAAATCTGCCTACCTAGATTTTCAACAGTTATAGTTGTCAAATATGAATCAAGGTTTTAATTGGTAACCTGCAGACAAAAATTGACTAAAAGAAACTTTAGGAAATTAGTATCGCACAGGATTTCTCTAGATTACCCAAAGCCATGGTTTAATATTTTAACATAAAATACTGGAAAAAATACTTAAAGATAAAAGGGCAAGATAGCCTATAAATTGCAATGATGACTTCTAAACAGCAGTGCCAAGTCCTGTAAGAATAAGAAATTATACATAAGTTAAGCCAGTCGCTTAAAATCTTAATTAACTTTCAGCTTCTCTGGTTTTCTATAGCCTTGCTCTATGCACTAAGCTCCATCTTATTATTTGTATGAAATAGAAATGTTAATAGAAAAATTCCTGGTAAGTGTATACTGACAAGCATTGTTAATTGGTCTGACAATTAATACAATGGCAAATACTAGCATTATCAAAATTTAATCCACAAAATAATAGTCATTTCCATCCTTGTTTTTATTATATGCAGCTATGAAATAGAAGGTCATGTGTTTTAAATTACAAATAGGTGATCAAAAGCTTATCCTCCTTTTAGAAGAGAATTCATTGTCTTCAGTGAATACATGAAAGTATTTCTTTGCTGAATTACCTCAACGGAGGCCTTCATCCCATTACTGGCGAGATTGTTCTGTGGGTAATAGCAAGCCCACTTGCATAATAGCAGCCTGTTTTATTTTTTAAAAAAAGGTAAAAACCTGACGTAGCCACATCCCAAAATAAATCAGCCTAGTTCTCTGGAGATCAGCTTGAGTTTTCCGATTACTGTATGGACGTGATGGATATTTTTCACAGCCAAGTTTAGACAAACTGTTCAGCAAGGAATGAGTTCTCCCGATCAAATGAAAATTAAAGAGAAAATAGATACCCCTCCTCCCCCACTTCTCTCATGGAAATATTTAAGAATAAGAGACAATTATTTCTCAGGACTGTTAAATCCTCTCAGGGGACTCATCTTCATACATTATGCAGCAACTATTTTAAATGTGGCCTATCTCTGAGGGCTAGAAGATAGAGAAAATAAATGAAGAAATGACACCAGATGTCATCTTCCTGGAGACGGGAGCCACATGTCTCCTTCAGTCCCTTCTCGCTATTCTTCCACCGACACAGCTCAAACTATTTTTCAAAACATCGGATCTCTCCACTTTATTCATTTCTCAAGTAACCACAGGATGGCAGCATAGGATGATAAATCAAAATTGATTGCTTAATTCAAAATCAAATGCCACAGACAATTCATCTGACTTGAGTCTTTTCCAGTTGAGCATAAGGAGCCATTAGCAATATGTATGTATGTGTATATTTGTGGGTGATGTGCAGGTGTAATATTTAGTCTCAGCCATCTGAGGAGCAGTGGCACCTCACCGAGTAATTTCTCCATGCAGTCCAGTAGAGTCTGTCTTTCATACTGTATTGTCTGGTGGGGGCACAGTATTTTCAATCTGAACATGTGTAGTAATGAATAATAAGAAATATTATAACAAGGAAGGACTGAGCCCCAGTGGCATACCGGTTGAGTGCGGGACTGCGGCCCAAAGGGCTGGTGGTTCCAATTCAGCAGCAGCTCTCCAAGAGTGAGGCTGGTCCTCCTACTTCCACCAGAGGGCAGTGATGCCCACACACACACACACACACACACACACAAAAGAAATAGTATAATGTTAGAGACAGTGAGGGTTAGGGGGTTCTGTCTATGACAGCTTTAATATTTGCTTTTGAGAAATCACCCCCTTGAGAAATCAGTATCTTGTCACTGATCCCTTTTTCCTCTTGCAGAAAGAAGAAAGTGAAATATGCTCCCTGAATATATCAGATTTGTTTCACTCATTTATGCAGCCTTGCTTCACATTTCAGAACAGGGCAGAATTGAGACCAACCCTCCCAGCCACTAAGAACCTATCCTTTGGATAGAAGAGCTGCTGTTGCAGAACGGAGAAACCTTCTCTCAGGTAGTCTATAATTGCCCTGCATTTTAACTCCTGGTAACTCTTTCTTTAGAGTTCTTTCACCTGTAAAATGCTCCATGTCAGCCAGTCAGTTAAGTGCTAAGTTAATCAAGACAACAGAACACATGGAGAAAAGTTGGTCATCGTCTCCAGTGGGTCTCAGAACAAAAAGTAACTAGAAAGACATAATCGAATTCAGACATTTGGCAACGAAGGACAGGACAGGCCATTTCTTGACCCATAATCATAACCTTAACCTGAATACCTATCCATGGTCACTCCTTATAAATCAGTTACATTTTCATAATCCAGTCAATGGATTTCCTGGTGTAAAGGTCTAAAACTGCACAGCTCCCTCTTTCATGAGCATGCCCAGTACCTACTTTCCTCCTTTTTTGATCAACCAAACTAAGCATTTCCCTTTTACTTTTGTCTGATCAGTCTTTTTTCTTAAAAAAAGTTTGTGAAGCAAAAATTAAACTTGTAATGTAGAATGGAATTGCCTTCATTGTCAAAAAGGACATTTCAAAAGTACATTTCAAAAGGACATTTCTTGAAGTACTGTGCTACCCGTGATAGGATGCTAACCAATCACCTTCAAGGAAGCCAATCAATATGCCCATTATTCCAGTCTATGCACCAACCACAGAAGTGAGCGAGGAATAAATTGAAGAATTCTACTAAAATTCAAAAAAGTTATCTGAGTAACAATGAGTACAAGGAAGAATATGTTCTAATGGAATTTTAGATCATAAAACTCTCCTTGAGAAGATTCAAGAAGAGATGGGATTGCATGATATGTGGACAAAGTGCCAATAGAACTTTGTAAAAAATAAGAATTCTACCAATATCTTCAGTCAGACATTTCTCAAGCCTGCAATCAAGATGCACTGGCAATTACTGTTGATTGGAATGTAAACATTTGGGGGGGAATGGACTTGGTAATGAAATGAAACTGCAGATTACATGAGAGAATTTTGCAAGACCAATGACTTGCTCATAGCAAATACGTTTTTCAACTTCTCCAGGTGGGAAATACAGAAATCCAATCAACTCTATCTGTGAGATGAGATGATGGGGAAGTTCAATATTGGCAACTGTGGAATAGACAATCAATTAGTCCCATGGAAGTTCAAGTTGAAGCTGAAGAAAATAAAAACAAGTCTATGAGAGCCAAAATACAACCTTGAATCTATACCACCTGGATTCCGAGAACATCTCAAAGACAGATTTGATGCATTGAACTCTATTGACAGAAGATCTGAAGAGCAGTACAATGATGTCAAGAACATCATTCATGCCCAAAGCAAAAGGTTGTTAAAAAGATAGGTAGTATGAGAAGGTCCAAACCAAATCCAGGGATACATATGGCAGAGAACTGAAAAAGGAAGGAGAAAAAAAAGACATGGGTAGCTGGGAAACATGGCACTAACCTACCCAAGGGGAGGGTGTCCTCTATATCTCCACAGGGAAAGAGGGACCAGTCTCCAATCTGGTTCTCCAAGACATGAGTGCAACATACCAGCAGGAAGCAGGAAGCCAATAGAGTATCTGAGGGTGCAGACCCAGTCCCAACGATGTGGGCAGCCACCTCACTCCCAAGAAGAAATCACCTGAGAGGACAGGACTGAAGCTACAACACAGAGAGAGAGACATATCTGATCTGCGCACACAGGAGCAAATGAAGGGGGAGGAAGAGAGAGTGGCGTGCATCCTGGCCCACATGGAAGAAACACACCAATTTGTGTGATCACAAGGTGTTGATAGGATCGGGTATCAGGTATCAAAGACCCAGAACAAAAAAACATATCACTATTAGTGAGGAGGAGTGCAGAGTGGAGACCCATAGTCAATCTGTAGGCAAGTGGACATCCCCTTACGGAAGGGTTGCAGGGGAAGACAAACCAGTCAGGGTTTCATCATCAGTATGGCACTAATGAAACATATAATTTTCCTCTAGTTTTTAATTAACTTCCCCCCTACCACTATCATGACCCTAATTTAACTTACAAATATGGCTAAACCAGAGCATGAACATAGGTATAAAAAAGAGCTGGATACACAGGGAATCCAGGACAGATTAACCTCCCGGGGCCAAAAGGGGAAGGTAGGGGGAGATAGGAGGAGCTGATCATAATGAGCTATCTATAACCCCCTAACAGGGGGGTGGGAAACAAAATTGAGTGAAGGGAGATATCAGTCAGTTTAATACATGAAAAATATTTATAATTTATAAATTTTCAAAGCTGTATGAGGGAGAGAGGGAAATGATAAGGAGCTGATATGGCAACAGATGTTCAAATGTCCTCAACACGATGGATGGGTGTGTGGATTGTGACAAGAGTTGTACCAATAAAACAATTTTTTTAAAAGACAGTGAAGAAAAAAAAGATCAAAGTGGATGTCAGAGGAGAGTCTGAAACATGTTCCTAATATAGAGAAGTGTGGTGGTCATGTGCCTATGTTAATTTCATGATTGATATGTAGGGGTGAAGTCTAGCCTGTTAATCTGGAGATAGACATTGACTGTCCAATGAGACCTCCGTGTGGGCATGGCTTTCTCCTGAGACTTCTGGGAAATCTTGCGATGTTTCCCTCATGGAGATGAGAAGCTGTCTCCCCAGTTGTGGGGAGTTAATCTCAGAGACAACGAACTACGGAGAAGACAAGATGGCAGAATCTGAGGAGCTGGCTGGACGAGCTGGAGGAGAAGCCACATGGCCTTACCCTGATGGGACTAGACCTCTGAAGCTTGAGAAATCATATGGAGATCCCTGGCAGCGCTGAGTTGCTTCTACCACCAGTGGATGCTATTGATGGACCCTAAGCCCTGGAAGCCAGGAGCCATGGGGAGACCCCTGCAGGCATAGGGACTCTGCACCCACTGGCCTGTGAGTTCATGAATCAGAAGGAGACTTTATAGACTGATATCAGGCATATGGGCTAATATCGGACTTACGACTTTGAACTGGACTGGGTTGGGATGCTTTCTCAGTGTTCCATTCCTCTTGTATATAAACCATTCCCTTATATCCATATGCGTGTCTATGAATATGTTCCTCTAGTCTACCCGGACTGACACAAGAAGCAAAGGGAAATGGAAGCAATGATGAAGTCAGATAGCTGGGTAGACAGTTTCAGATGGCACCTCGAGAGGATAAAGTAAAACATCATAATGAAATGTGTGAGCACTTAGAATGAACACTTAGAGCACTCATAAAACTCTTGTTTTCTTACTCTCGGTGTTTGTACAGTGCATTGTAATATTTAACTTTTTCTTTTCTGGAAATTCATTGTTTCGCAGTCGGTCTACGGGCCTGCAAATTTCCAGGCCATAGATGAGTAAGTGCTTCATCGCTATTGGAAGCATTTCAGTTGGCATGCCACCCATTCCTGCAGTCTTATTTTTAGTCTAATGCTTTCAGTGCAACTTAAACTTTGTCCTTCACCAACTTTGATTTTTGCTTATCTGCCACCTCCTGAAAGGACTGAAGGTTGACATGTTCTTTTTGGCACAGTGACTCCACATTTCCTTATCATCGACTTTGGATAATTCCTGCATCGTTCAATATTTTGCCCACAGAATATTTCTTTTTTTAAAATCATTTTATTGGGGGCTCATACAACTCTTATGACAATTCATATATCCATTCATTGCATGCAAAACACATTTGTACATTTGTTGCCATCATCATTTTCAAAACATTTTCTTTCTACTTAAGCCCTGAGTATTAGCTCCTCATTTTCCCCTCCCTTGTTGCTCCCCCTCTCCCATGAACCCTTGAAAATTTATGAATTATTATTAATTTATTATTGATTAATATATAATTAATATACTTAATATAATTAATATATATTAATTAATATCTTACACTGCCCAATGTGTTCCTTCACTCATTTCACTGTTGTCTGTCCCCCAGGGAGGAGGTTATATGTAGATCCTTACAATCAGTTCCCCCTTTCTACTCTACCTTCCCTTCACTCTTGCAGTATGCTGCTCTCATCGCTGGACCTAACGGAATCATCTGTCTTGGATTTCCCCATATTTCCAGTTCCTATCTGTAGATCAGTATACATCCTCTGGTCTAACCGGATATGTAAGGTAGAATTGGGATCATGATAGTGGGAGAGAGGAAGCATTTAAGAACTCGAGGAAAGGTGTGTATTTCATCATTGCTACACAGCACCCTGACTGGCTAATCTCCTTCCTGAGACCCTTCTGTAAGAGGATGTTGCTTCACCTACAGATGAGCTTTGGGTCCTGAATCTGTACTCCCCCTCATTTATCATGGTATAATTTTTACTTATTTGTTGCCTGATATCTTATGCCTCCAACACCTCATATAGACTGGTGTGCTCCTTTTATGAGGGCTTTGTTGCTTCTGAGCTAGATGGCTGCTTGTTTGCCTTCAAGACTTAAAGACCCCAGGCACTATATCTTTTAATAGCTGGGCACCATCAGTTTTCTTCACCAGATTTGCTTATGCACACCTTTGTCATGAATGATTATATCAGGAAAGTGGACACACAATAATATGATTTTTATTCTTTGATGCCTGAAAATGGATTCCATTGACACCTCGTGGTCACAAAAGCTGGAGTGCTTCTTTCACGGCCCACAGAAATTTCAATGTTGCAACTTGAGGCCTGGATATTTTTTCTTGAGCTCTTTCAGATTAAGATGTACTGAGCAAATTCTTAAATCTTATTTTCTCACTCTAGGTGTTTGCACATTTCGTCATAATATTTTAATTTATCTTTTCTGGAAATTGATAATATGTTCCATAATCAGTCTATAGGTCTAATTTTAGTTGCCAAAATGGAGCTTCTCCATTGGCTCATCCCACAGAAATTGTCCATTGGGTTTTTGTTTATCCCACCTGTAAATGTTAATGTGTTTAGTTTGTCTTTTGTGTTGTTGAAAAAAAAGGCATTTGCCCTGAACAAGTCCTTGATCATACAAAATTATATTATGTTGTCTGCAAGTTCGTTTTTATCACTGAGTCCATTATTTTTTGGTTGGTGCTCCCTCCTCTGTGTTTCCAACATTTTCTTTCTCATTACCAATAATCATTAATGCATCTTGACTACATGCTTGAGAGTGTGAGCCTGAAGACAGTGGCAAAATGTTTTCACTTCTTCATCATTAGCTTCAGTGGTTGGTACATAAATTTGAGAAGCAGTATTATTAGTGAGTGGATTTACTTCTATGCTAATGAGTAGTAGCTTATCATGGGGAGAATTGTACTTTGTGATGGATCTAGAAATGTCTTTTGGCAATGAATGTGATGCTGTTCCTCCAGGAATCTGTCGTTCCTGACATAGACCATCAGATGATTTTCTGATTCAGTCCATTTCAGCTCAAGAGTGCCTGGAATGTCCATTTTTATGTGTTCTATGGATTTTTCACAACTACCAGTGGCCCTAGATTCATATTTCATGCATTCCAATTATTCATTAATATTAACAGCTCTTCTCAATTTGAGTCAGACCCCATCAGCAAGTGAAGTTCCTAAAGTCTTTCCTCCCTCAGGTGTCACGTCACCCACATCATTTTGGTCGCCGGCACTTTGAGAAGGCAGCTCTTCTTCGGTCATATTTTGAGTGCCTCCTGACCTGAGGCACTCATATTTTGGCACTAACACTATCCATAAGGTTTACCATAAGTGGAAGGGCGGCAGAAAAGAGAAAGTCCCTCCAGGAGACAGATTGACCCGTGGCTGCCTCGATGGGCTCAGGCACAGGAACCATCATGAGGACACGGCACAGGAGTGGGCTGTTTTTCCTTCTATTGTGCACAGGGTGGGTAGGGGTTGGCGCTGACATCATAGCACTTAGCACCAATGGCAACATGCAGCTTTCCTGGAGTAATTCCTTAGAAGTGGACAGCTTATTTCTGCATTGTGATCTGTTCTTAGAATGGAAGCTCTGCTGAAACCTGGGCATCGTGAGGGGCTCTGCTGGTATTTTAAATAGCACCAATCAATCGTTCTCAACCTCACAGCAACACACAAGCCACCCAGTTCGACAAACTGACAGACGGGTTTTATTCTTGTTGTTGTTGTTGTTGTTTTAACTGTTATGTTCCTAACTGATGCAAATTGTTCAGTTTCTTTAAAATATTGTGCTGCTGTTTGTGTGTGTGTGTATGTGTGTGTTAGTCTGGATAAGCTAGAGAAACAAATCCACAGAAACTCGTATATGTGTAAGAGAGAGTATTATATATATAAGGTAAGGATACATTCAGAAAGTTTGCCAACCCAGCCCAATTCAAGCCCATAAGTCCAACATTAGCCTATATGTTGAACACTGATCTACAAAGTTCTCCTCATACTCACACATACTCCTCATACACACAATGACCCCGAATGCCAGAGGAGCACAGGCCAAGGGGGACAGTCTTGGATCCAGAAGCAGTGTAAGCATCTCAGCACTGGCAAGGGTCTCCACGACGCTGCTCCAGCACCCAAGCCTGCATCAGCGTAAGTCCGTGCGGCTTCTCCTCAGGGAGGTCTTAAAGGAAGTGAGCCTTGCCAACTAAGGCAGCCGCACACTGGTCAGAACATCAGAGAACAAGGGACCAGAGAACCAGGAAGACAAGGCTCATGAAGACATTTATCTCGCTTCCCTTCAATTAATCCTATATGTGTTTATTGGTCTGGTTGGCACAGTAAACTTTAACTAACTCATTGTATGTGGAAATTATATTTCCTACACCTATAGCTTTGGCCTGTGAGTTATCAGACATCTCAATAAATATTGCCATCTGGTGGACATTTCTTAAATCACAATTTACACTCAAATGGAGTGGACATTTCCTGGAAAGTGTTAAGCTAGTATTAACATGCAGGAAATAAAATTATAGGTAATAGCCTTTCTAAAATCAGATTAATAGTTTATTAAAATCCCACCACAGAAATTCCAATGTAATGAACCCCATCTTACCACCACCTCCCACCCCAGAGAAAAATCTATTTGATTTCCATTCTCACTTATCCCTTCCTTTAAATTTACAATGTAAAACTCACTGCCAATTAACCGAAACCAAACCCAAGCCTATTGCTCTGGAGTTTATTCTAACGTAGACCAAGTCTAATGAGGTGTGTGTGTGTGTGTGTGTGTGTGTGTGTAAGAGAGAACTTTAAATCAAAGAACATTTGGATATTGAGCAAACAGCCCAGCCCAATCCGATTAAGTCCATGAGTTCAATAGTAACCCGTATGTATCTGATATGGGTCTATAAATTCTTCTTCAGACTCATGCAACCATGCAATAGTGCTGAGTACAGAAAGACCACAGGCAGTGGTTGGAAAGTCTGGTGCATCTAGTGGTGATGTGGGTCTCTGCATGGCCCTTCCAGCTCCCGGGCTCAGACTCCATCACTGCAGGTCCCTGTGACTTGTCAGCAGGAAGACAAAGCAGACAGATTTTGTTGGCCTTTATGAGTGTTTTCCAGTAGAGCCTGGTAGGGTGCTACACTCTAAGCTGCACTCTCAGCACTTGGGTGCTTCTCCCAAGTCTATTTTTGGTATTCCTTGGGGATTTAATCACTTTACTCCCCCTTGCCGCTCTGTTGTATGCCCCTTAGTGATTTACTGTTTTGCCCCATCGTGATTGGATCAGCTTGTGGGCAATTCCAGCACTGTGTCTCCAGTGCTGCACCCCGTAGCACTATAGTTTAGCGAGGGATGTCCTGTCTCCTGGTGGGGCCAAACCTATGGTCCTCTGTGCATTGTCTACTCAGAGCAAGGTTACCGTCCTTGGGGCTTGGTGGCCCAGGATGTCCTCCTCTCCCTCTCCGTCCCTTTTCGTTTCTCCCGTGTACTTTAATTAGATGTGCCCCCTCTCCCCAAGCTGAAGCCCAGCCCCAGTGTTGAAGCCTGGTCTCATGCTCTCTCTCTCTCCTTTGGAGATATAGACAATACCCTCCTCTTGGCTTGGTTAGTGTCTCTCTCTCTCTCTCTCTCTCTCTCTCTCTCTCTCTCTCTCTCTCTCTCCCTCTTACTTAGTTGGCTGTCATAGTTGTCCCTCCGTTGGGGGTGGCCCTTGCCATACTTGCTGAGCCTCACTCCTGGGATTGTGCATACAGTAGCTTTCCCCCATGCCCTGCTTGTTTGCTTTTTATTCCTACCTCAGTGGATTCATTCAAGTGGATACTTGTTCTTTTGTGCTTGCCTTGCATTTCTCAGGATGATTTCTTCCCGTTCTTCCCATGCGGCAGTGTGCTTCACTTGTTCATCACCGCTTTTTACGGATGCGTAATACTCCATTCTATGTGTGTGCCACATCTTTTGATCCATTCATCTGTTGATGGAAATCCAGGTTGTTACCAACTCTATGCAATTGTGCACTGTTCTGTGATGAACATTGGAACACAAATGTCCAGCCATGATTTGTTTCTTGCCGCTTCTGGGTATATGCCCAGTAGGGGGATGGCTGGGTTGTACTGTGGCTCAATTTTCCTTTTTTTCAGATATTATCAAATCAATTTACATAATGCCTGTACATACCTCCAGGTCTACCAGCAGTGGAAGAGAGGTCCCACTTCACCACAGCCCTTCAAACACTTGTTAATTTCTGATTTTTTTGAATTGGCCTATCTTTGAGTATATTAAGTGGTATCTCTTAGTTGTTTTAATTCACATATCTCTTATTGCTAATGATCGGGAACATTTTCTCATATGTTTATCCACCATTTGGATTTCTGCCCCTGTGAAACTTCTGTTCAAGTCCTTTGTCCACCCCTTTCGTGGGCAATTAGTTCTTCTTCTTCTTGTAAGTTTGCAAAGTATTGTAGATTTTAGTAATCAAGTCTTTTTCTGATGTGTCATTGCTAAAGATGTTTTCTCAGTCTGTGGGCTTTCTTGTCACTCTCTTGATGAATTCATTTGTCTCATTTAATTTACAAATATTCATTTGTATATCTCATTTCTCAATTTGTGACTCTTCTGTACTTTAGTTCCTCTCAATTTCTGATAGTCTGTGTATTCCCTGTGCCAACGTTCTCAGGGTTGTCGCAACTCCTCATTAATTGTCCTAATTGTTTGGGATTTGACTGTGAGGTCTGGGACACATTTTCTTACACGTGGAGTGAAGTAAGGGTCTTGCTTCATTTTCCTGCAGGTAGATACCCATTTTTTCCCCAGCACCACTTATTGAAGAGGGCATCTGTTTCTCATTTGATATTTTTGATATTTATCAAAACTCACTTGTCTGTAGACTGATGTTTTTAATCTGGGTTTTCAACTTTTTCTGTTGGTCTGAAAATCTGTCATTATATCAGTACCCACTTACACATAATATGTGGCTGTATAATATGTTCAGGTAGAGAAATCTCTCCCACTCTGTCCCTCTTGAGGAGTCCTCTTCTAAAATCCTGGGCTTCTCGACATGGTGCTATTCTGACAACCCTGAAAGAAAACATTAAGCACGTCCGTCAGTGGAAGATGCCATCCTCGCCTAGTCCAAGACAAGCACTCCAAGTGAAATCAGAAATCAAAGATAATGACAATGCTCATTTGTTTCTGTGGCTTACATGTGAGGAGATAGTGCATTTGGAGTTCATTCCACCAGGTCAAGCTTTCTGTTTAGAGCAGCGGTTCCCAACCCCTTTGGGGATTGAACGACCCTTTCACAGGGGTCTCCCAATTCCTAACAACAAAATGACAGTTATAAAGTGGCAAAGAAAATCATTTTATGCTTGGGGGATCACTACAACATGAGGAGCTGTATTAAAGAGTCGTGGCATTGGGAGGTGGAGAATCACTGATTTCGAGGCTCTGAGAAGATTGAGACAAGTGAGAGACTGCTTTTGCCACCATGAACATTCACCTGCTCATGCAGCCATCTCAGTGCACCAATTCGGGGCAAAAAATCACTTGTCTCTCTTGCCCCACATAGATTGCCTCTCTCCATGCAACATCTTTTTGTTTCTGCCAATGCAGAGGGGCATGAAAAGACCGAGATTTGATTATGTAAAAGATGTAAACGAAAAACATGAGGAAGTCAGTCATCCAAACAGATGACTTTCAAAAATGTTTCTAAGAATGGAATTGTAGATTTGACAAATGCATAATTTGACAAAAGTATATAATAGAGAGTACTTTGAAAGTGATAGAGGTGTTGTGTGAAAAAATTTAAATACATAGCTTGGAAAATATTTCTATTTTTGGAAGGTACCCTTCCCCTGGTGTGTGTATAATATATAAAATATACAAATGCTGCATATTATAGTGTATATTATTAATATGTTGTATATCATTTAATTGTAGCATGTGATACATTCATATCTCATTTATTATATATTTAATTGCAGCTATGTATCAGTTCTATTCATTGGTGAGATACCTTCTTTTATAATACTAGGAATTGGGAAAGAACACATAGTTCATTCTTTCTTTTCTTTTCTTTCTTTCTCTTTTTGCATAGTCCACTCTCTTATGTTCCTGGAGTTACTTCTTCATCTCTATCCCATGCAAATTACAGTCCACATTCCTCTCCCCATCCCAATGTCACCAGAACCCCATATGGAATTGTTGTCTCTGTGCACAGCCCAGTCGATATAGGTGCAGTTTTTACTGCTTCTGTCCATTGTCCCTCTAAGTCACAAACACGTAGCGGTATAAGACATTCACCCTTTGATTGTCTCTAGGACCCAGGAGCATCTCCGTGACTCTGCAGCACCAGAGTCGCCCAACACACCAAACTAGGCTTTGACCCTTCAAGGTGGTTTCTTCTGAGGACTATCCTGGGCTCAGCACACAGAGATGCTTTCTTGCTTCTTGATATGCATCCAGTGGTCATATTCAAATAATTAAGAACCAGCTTGCTGTACAAATGATCTTTTTGTGTATAAACTAAGGATATACCCAAATGTAGCTTATTATTTCATACTATTAATAGTTAGAGAAGAACAATAAAAGAGGTACACAAAGTAGATTCTGTTATGAGTTTCAAAAAATTAATGAAATATACTAAACAATACCTGACAAAAAACAATAAAACTGTTATCCAAAATATTTCCAGATAGTTTTTTTATTGGTGACATCATTAGATATATCTTTGCTTTTATCTGAGCATTATCAACTGTGTATTTATCCTTAATTACCTTTTTCCCTGTTGGCGTAGGCTCCCATTCCTGTAGAGGCAGGCTGATTAGACTTCAGTCATCTTGTTTCAACTTCTTTGAAAGTACTATGTTCATCTTTGAATAACCCTTTTCTGCTTCTGCTGAACTTGCAGCAATTGTTCTGACATTATTTTCAGTTTTTTGAACACTTCGAGGAATTGTTTAATAATTCACTTCTCATATCTCATGGGGATTGGGGACATAAGACAAAACTGAAATGAATGACAGTATATAGCCCTTCAGTTGTCTGGCATTCTTTCTTACTGAACTAACAAACATAAGAGAATAGAAAAGTACTATTTCATCAGCAGTGCAGCGTATTTCATTCAATGAATAAATAAATATTACAAGGGCAGCTCTGCTCATACACACCTATGGATGGAGTGAACATTTCTATAGCAGCTTGGATTATGCTGCTGTGCAGAAGAACATGAAAAAGAGAGAGAGAGAACACTGATTAACAACTGATTCACCAAACTCAACAAAAAGTTAGATATTCATCCTGGCAAACCTGTGTAAACCAGCAGAACCTACAACAGTATACATCCATCTGGACCCTATTAAATCCAACAAGTGCTTGTAGTGCACACAAGTATGCCCTAACACACATCGATTCTCAAGCATAACACTAAGAAAATGACACCTGTTCCTAAAACCATGGAAAGTTTCCCCCAAATGAGCCAGCAATGCATGTCTGTGAAAGCCCATGACTGTTCTCTTCTGTTCTTTATTCCCCGTCTTCGTCTAAGCCTCCCCTGGGGAACAGCAATAAACAGAGACCTTTACAGAGCCACATTCCCTTTGGGTTTTTATTTCTCAGCTATACAAAGATGAAAGAGACAGTCAGAAACTAAAATTCAAAGTTTGTTCTCTTTTTGTTGGGCCAGGATGATTGACAGACAAGGTATCCTCTGATAACTTAAATTTTAAAAAAATATACAAGTGAAAATATTTAACCCAAGCAACATCTGGAGGTTAGTGCTCAGGAGTTGTTAGGCCAAGTTGAGTAGAGACACAAGTTCTGTGACACTCATGGATGTGCAAAAACAGAGTTTTATTAAAGAAGTCATCATGCATGAGTAAAATGTCCCAGCCCAATCCAACTCAAGTTCATCAATCCTATGCTAGTCCATAGTCCCTCTTCAGATGCGCAGTCATGTACAATTATTGTATAGATCCAGGGTTGTGTGGATCCAATAGCTGCGGGTGTATCACAAGGTGATGCAGATCTTCACATGGCTTGACAACAGGAAGGTGAAGGCAGAAAGAGAAGGACATTCCTAGGACCCTCCTTAGAAGAAGGCCACACCCACAAGGAGGTACCATCGGACTGTGACCTGAATGGCAGTCTAGATCCCACCCCTTCACTTCTAGATCTTCAAGATGACACTGAATTATGTAACTGTCATGGCAGTGATGAAGGGGAGAGTAATGTTTAAGGGACTGGCAGATTAATGTCCTCCAACCACAACAATAGAGAAATCTAATTTTGCATTCAAATGATTCTTGAACAGTGAATATGAATTAACCCAAATAAAATCTTGTAAGGGAATGGAAATCCAAGTAGAGGGAAAAAATAGGCAAAAACATATGCACAAAAAGGAGCTTGAACTGTTAAAAACCAATTAGCAATCAATGTCTCTCACCACTCCTGAGCAGTCATCAGGGCTCCCTCACCTGGATCTCTTCAGACTCAGATGAAGTATGGGCCTCAAGAGATGAAGGGCTGTGTAGCTGCATATTCCATAATCAATGCAGACAGAACTCTTGACCCTTTGTTTATTTTCCTTTCTTGCTATTGTTGCATTTAGAAACTATGCTGGGTCACCAAGGACTACACAGCAAATTTTAAGAAACAAGAGTAGAAAATGGAATTGATGTCTCACCAAACTAAGATGTATCTCTGCTGATACCCACAGTCTAATTCTGGAACCAATTTCCTTTCTGCTAAGAGCTTTAAAAAAATTTTTAAGAGTTTGCTTTGGGTTACTTTTGTTTCCAGAAACCTTACAAAATGAAAAAAGCAAAACCCAAATGACCCAGAGTAGAAGTAATTGATCCAGTGTAAAGATTTGGAGATTGCTTTTTAGCAGCCGAGACAAAAATTGAACACGAATTCACAATCATCTAGTGTTATAAAATGAACTGAAGTACCCTGATTTATCAGCTAGGTTATTTATTTCCAGTACTGCTCAAGGTTTTAAGAGTGGATGCTGCATTATCCCATATACTTTAATATGATTTTATCAAAGTCACTTCTCTTTCTTTTCATTATGTTGACTATGAATCTCAGTTCACAGCTATAACAAGTATACACCCCAAAAGCAACAAGCATGAACTCTTGTGGTACAGTATTTGATGAGTCCACCCTATGTTTTATTTGCAGCTGGGTTGTTACCTCTTCTGCGTCCTTTTGCAAGGGGGGGGGCAGCGGGGTATGGAGTCTCTTCTCCATTCATTGAAATTTCTTTTGTATTGAGCCTCAGGGAAGCCTGTATTTTTTTTCCCAGTTGACTCCACTATAGTGACTTTTCTTTGCATGTTTCTGCTTCCAGAGTTCTAGGGGTTGTATATTTTGTCTTTCTCTCTTTGTGATTTCTTTAAAGTGCAGGGTAGACTCTCTTGCTAGACAAAAATGTTGTCCATTTTGTTTTAATTTCTAGTAGCCTGTTCATTACTTCTTTGGCTCTAATCACCATCTGCAGGGTCACTGTTTAAACTATTTGTGTACCCAATTTCTTGTGAATAGTCTACAATGAATTGTCCATATCCTCATACATCATCACCTTGTCTCTATTTCTCTCCTTTAACTCTTTGGTCTCAGACATTCCACTTACTAAGCATCCCATCATTCCCCCTCCAAAAAATCATCTCTTTTAGGATAGAATTCACTTCTCTCCTAAGTATGGATGTCTTTCCCCTCATTGTTTTCATACAGAGAATTAAAAATACATTCTTTCATGGAAGGGAAAACTCCACATTGCACGAAGTATTTTAAAATGCTACCATAAAATATTTATAAATATTTACATTTAATTTTTATTCTCTAGCACCATCTCTATTGGAAAGAAATAGTGTATTTCTTTTACAAAGAGTTTGGGTAGAAACTATCACACGGAAATGCTATTAAGGCAGCAATAGGGGACACTTTTATGTTTTTCAGTTAGAAGATCTGTAATTTAATTAGAGACAGAAAGCTATAATAACATATGCTAAATGACTCTGTAAGTTGCCCAGATAAGCTTTTTGGCACAAACTGTTTGGTTACTTTATTTATTGTTTTTAAATGAGTGGATATATAAAGAATGGGGTTGATTCAACATTTGTCTACACAAGATATAATTAATATTATTAATTCCATCCATGAGAAGAATAACTTCAGAATTGAGAGGCCGAATGGAGAAAATTGCAATCATGTGATCTTTCATTTTCCTTTTTAAAAAAACAGTTTTATTAGGATATGATCCACATGTTGTGCAATTCAGTAGTTCTATCATATTAAGAAGAGTTGAATAATCACCATCCTAATCAATTTTAGAACATTTTTTCTTTCTTTTACTTATTGTTATTAGCTCCCCATTTCCCCCAACCTCCCTTTTCAGACTCCCAAGACATCATGAATCCAGTTACTGTCCCTATAGATTCACTTCTCCTGGATCTCATATTCAGAAAGACAACCCCCTGCCAAAAAAAGCAAAGAAATAACAAAAGCTAACAACAATAGCAAAATAGAGAAAAACCCAAGTTGAAAATGAAGCCAAAAAGATTAAAAAACAGAATAACATTAAAGAATAGCAAGGATAAAGATTTTGTCCCCATACCAAGATGAAGGTAGGGCAGAGAATTACAGTTTCTATCTTGAAGGCATATAGTTTGGGAAGCACCATAAAATGCATGTGTGCAAAATGTGAGCTTGTGTTTTTGCAACTCAGATAATTTGTATTGATAAACAACATTAGCATGTGGCATATTCACGTGGACACTGGAGTGACTGAGTGGAGAGAAGGGTTAGCGCACTTCGATATTCGTCAAACAGATGAAGAGTCTCGCCTGCTATAAGGCCTTCTGAGCAAGGCTCTGAGCCACTGAACGTCTGATGCAGCCTACTTCTACTCTGACATACCCCAGACTGCTGCCAATCTGAATGGACAATGCCAACTTGTAATGTGTGTCCACCTACATACTCTAGACAGTAGGGGTTTTCTACTCAAACCCATAAACTGTGTGTTTTCAAAATCAAAGAAGGAAAAAAATTTAATCACATGCCCAAGCCTTAAAAAGCAGCAATAAAAAGCTTACAACTGGGGCCAAGCCCCGGTGGTGCAGTGGTTGTGCATGGGACTGCGGCTCACTGGGATGGAGGTTCAATTCCGGCTCCTAGGAGCAAAGGCTGGGCCTCCTACTCCCACCACCTGAGGGCCGTGATGCCTAAATAAATAAATAAATGATAGATAGATAGATAGATAGATAGATAGATAGATAGATAGATAGATAGATAAAGCTTACAACTTCTGAACCCCACTGGAGCTCTGAGGCACTTAATTGGGAAGCTAATCACAAGGTCATCAGTTCAAGCCCACCAGCAGCTCCTCAGAGCAGTTCTCCTGTCTCTAGACCTGCTGGGAGTCAGAGTCAGAGTGTGCTGGCTTCCATTGGACATGGTTAGGTGTGGGAGTTGAATCCCAGCCATCTAGAAGAGATAGCACAGGGTGTTGGTGAACCTACAGAGACAACAAGTAGAAGAAGGGTTCCTGGGGGTACAGTGGGGTGGCCCGGCATAAGGGGGATGAGATCAACAAAAGAGAAGAGAGAGAATGCTCTGAAACTACTGAGGTGGTCACAATTGTACAAGACTGCTTGATGTGACTGAACTCTGGAATAATATATCTGTATTAGCTCCCAATAAAATGATTTTGAAAAAAATGACATGCTAGTTATTACAAGATATAAGTATTGAAAGAAAAGCTATATGTAATAAATGCACATACAAGATTATGTCCGTACGTATTGTTCAGACAAGCATGTTTTAAAAGGCCGCTGAGATCCATGGATGTCTGTACACAAGTTCTCTTACTAGAATCAGTGGAATCAGGCATCAGGGATCAAAGACCTAGAACAAAAAAAATCATATCAATGCGTATGAGGGGAGTGTGGAGTGGAGGCTGAAAGCCAATTAGTATACAATTGCACATCCATCCCCTTACAGAAGGGTCACAGGGAGGAGATGAGCCAGATAGGGTATAGTATAGCACCCATGAAACATACAACTTTCCTCCAGTCTTTAATGCTTACTCCTTCCCTGGCTATCAAGACCCCAATTCCACCATTCAAATCTGACTAGACCAGAGCATGTATACTGGTACAGATAAGAGCCAGAAATGCAGAGAATCCAGGATAGATAATTCCCTCAGGAAAAACAATGAGAGAAGAGATACCACAAGGGTAAGGGAAAGATGGGAAAAGAAAGGGGAAACTGGTCACAGTGCCCTACATATAACTCTTTCTCAGGGGTATGGATAACAGAAGAGTGGGCAAAGGGAGACAGTGGTCAGTGTAAGGCATGAAAAAATAATAATTTATAAATTATCAAGCATTCAAAAGGAAGGGAGAGGAGGAGGGAGGGAGAAAATGAGTGGCTGCTACCAAGGGCTCAAATAGAAATATTTTTTTTAAATCATGATGACCATAAATGTATAAATGTTCTTGACACAATGGATGGATGTATGGATTGTGATAACAGCTGTATGAGCCCCCAATAAAATGACTTTTTTAAATACTCAAAATTATAAGCAAAATAAATGGCAACAGAAATAGTTCCGTTGTGAAAAAAGAGACACATTGCCTTGGGTGGGAAGACTGGACAATATTTCATTATTGGACTGAGAAGGATTCGAAACTTTGCTCCCCTAAGAATGGAAACAATCCTGGTTGGGATAGTTCTGACTGCTGAATTTTGAAATTTAACAGAGAAAGTTAAAAAAAACAAGGGTTGGTATAAATTATAGAGACCTTTATTAAACAAAAAGGATCAATATGTGAGGCTGCTGTTTCCTCCATCTTGATCTGGACCTTTCTGAAGACAGTTTCTAGCTCCCTATCCTTCCCTGAATAATCCCATGCTTCTCTGTTTACATTGAATCAAAACAGTAGTTTGGGCATCTTTAAAGGACACAGACCATGTTCCTTTGAAATGTCCTTTGGTTTGGTGGCACTCAAAGAAGTCAAAAGGCACAAGAGCGGGGCTATAGGATGGATGGGGTAAGATTTCTCAAGAAAATTCTGGTACAATAGTCTTTACTGTCATGAAAGAAGAAACAGGTCTGTTGTTGTTCATGGGAATTCATTCCTCAATGTAACTTCCCTGACCTTTTACTTACCAATGCCATGCTCAATTTTCTGAAAACTAGTTCCTAATGAGTACTTGTGAGGATCCTTGGCCTGTGAGATACTTTATCAAGAGTAAATGTAATCATCATAATCTCCCAAGCTTCCCTCTTTGCTTTAAATATAACTGGCCCAAAAGTCTCCCTCAAGATGAAACTCTTTTGATGTTTTGATTAGACATTGTTTTGAAAGCACCTAATGAGATTAAGAAAAGTATAAGGCAAGAAAGAACTTGTGTGCAACCATCCACGGACCTCAGAGGCCTTTTAAAACATGCCTATTTGAACAATACTTACTGACATAACCTTGTATATGCATTCATCACATATAGTTTTTCTCTCAACACATATCTTACAATAATGAGCATGTAGCTCTTTCAAAATCATTTTACTGGGAGCTAATACAGATATATCATTCTGGAGTTCAGTCACATCAACCAGTCTTGTACAATTATGACCGCCTTCAGTAGTTTCAGAGCATTCTCTTCCTTCTTGAATTTGTTGATATCATCTCCCTTATACCCAGCCACCCCCACTGTACCCCCAGGAACCCTTCTTCTGCTTGCTGTCTCTATGCGCTTAGCAATCCTTGGCTTCATAGATCAAAAAACAGAAAAACATGTAACAAAAATTCAAGAGGGCTACCAAAGCATTTGTTGTTGTTTTAATCATGGTAATACTTACCTCTAAAACCAGAGGCATTAAGGGATATGCTGGAACAATCAGAGATTTTCACAAATTATACATGCAAGAACCTTTACACACTCTTTGAAATGAAACCCCTTTTTTTATTTTAAAAACTGCAATAACTTAAGTGCATGGGAATACACAAAATGGTAATGGAAGTTCTAGCCACATTGATGGGTTGTAGTTGTTTATTTTCTTGTGTGCATGTGGTCTGTATCTTCCATATCCTCAATATGCATAGAATTATTATATGATTTCAAAGTTAAAGTTGGTCACATATGCCTTCTGGATGAACACCAGACCCCATCTCTACAATTTATTCTCAAACTAGATGCTGTGAAAATGAAATTCCTTTAGTACCATAAACTCTAATAGAGACTAGATTAGCAATCCTCCTATCGATAGCACTGAGAAAATGTATCACTAATTAAATGATCCAGGTAACATTGTGATCTAAAATAGATCCCAGGTGGTTGCACTTATTACCTGATACTCACCATTACTATGCTTTTGGATGCTATTTTGATTAAGCTGTGAGAGTTTAAGGCAGCCTCTCACTGGTTTGGGCTTTGGCACTTTATTGCACACTAACAAGCAGTCAAAATCATGGAGCTGCTGGTCTCTCTCTCTCTCTCTCTCTCTCTCTCTCTCTGTCTCTTTGTCTCTCTCTCTCTCTCTTTTTTACCCTTGTTTCATTATTAAATTTATCCTCTGAAAGCACTTGCTTGACATTCTCCCAAAATGACCTCTTTTTTCCCCTCAATGGTCTTATTTAGACACATTTTTACCTATAAAGCACTTCTTAGTTAATTGAAAAGGTAATTGGAAGCAAAAAACAACATCAAAGGTCATTTGTGAGGATATCTTATAATTGCAATGTTAACTGGGATAATTAGGTCAACACCAATTTGGAAAGCCATTACAAAGACAGTCCTATGGCAACATGAGACAGTCTTTCAAAGGAAAAAGTGCATCCTTCTAGAAAGAAAAATAAAAGGCACAGGAAAAAAGTATTTTTTAAACAGGCTGCTTTTCCTTGAATTCCTTTGCAGAGAGAGCAACAGACATGCCTTCTCTTAAATTGAAACTTATGATTTGAATGAAAATGTAAATTATATTTAAAGTGTATATTAGCATTTGATTTAGAAGCATACTTATGAGCTCTTTAGGCAAACCAAGGAGATTTGTTCACATAAATGCTACCCAAATCAGAAATTTCTGATCAATGATTCTTTGGGGAAATGCTGTTACTAAGTCACTTGCATTGAGTATCGCATATTTAGCATGGGTCTTAGAACCAAACTTCTGTGCATTGGCTACCATGGTCTTAGTTTTGTGTTTGTTGCTTGTCTCCCTTTGCACGCAAAAAATGTAAAGAAGTGAGGAGAAATAAGGAAAAGCCTATGAGAATATTTTGGGTATTTTTAAACTCTGTAAAATCTTCTGGCTAAAAACAAAGTGCCCCTCTCCAAATTTGGACTGTGTACTTTATTGCATACCTTATTCTATTTACTATATCACCTTCCAGAAACACCTTTAGCAGTACTAAAAAAAAGACTTGCTTTTAAATTTGTTCTTAAATTAGTAGTGTCCATTTTAAGTATTAAGTTATTCCTGGCTATCACTTCATATTTTGTTCATGTTAGTGACAAACCTGCCTATTTCTATTTTAAACTGTCTCTTGTTTGTAAAGCATTGTCTTTGCTCAAATATCTTTTACAATTATCAAAATATTTTTTCTTAAGATTTTGGTTAAGAATTCAGTTTAAAAATGGTCTCTGTCTTAGCATGCGCTCGCTTTAGTTATACAGCTGGACTCTGATTAGTGTCTAAGGGCCTTGTGGCAGGATACACTAGATGTCAGACTGCTAATTGCAGAGTTAGTGGTTCAAACCCAACAACTTCTCTGCTAGAAGGGTGGGAGGGGATTATCGGGTCCTATAGAGTCTTGGGGGTTGCTTTAAGGTAGAATCTACTCAATCGCAGAGGGAGTGATTTGGGTTATTCACTAATGGTGAATATCGTAGGGGTGGGGGGAAGCGAAGCTGAATATTAGACACACCATCTTCTGCTAATTATCCCTATGCGTATTCAAATTTCCTTGTGTCTCAAAGAGAGAATAAGAAGCTTTTTCAGCATTAAATAACTTAGGTACTACTAAGGTAGGAGCTCTGGTGGTGGAGTAGCTACACTTTGGACTGAGATACTCAAGATTAGCAGTTCAAAACTGCCAACCGTGTTGTGTGAGAAAGACCAGTTTTCTGCTCCTGTAAAGAGTGACAGACTCAGACACCCTCAATGGCAGTTCTACTCGCTCCAACAAGGTCACTGTGAGCAGGCATCGACTCGGTGGCAGTGAGTTTGGTTTTAGAAGCAACGTTTAAGATTTGAAACCTCTGTACATTTCTTAATTCCAAGCTTTAGTCAACTAAGAATTATTTGCTGAAATTATGGGTGAAGGGTTGTAATTATAGCTGCATGGATTTGATGTAGGAGCCTTGGTGGCTTGGTGGCACTGTTGGGTAAGTATTGGACCACTGTGATAGGTTTATTGTGTCAACTAGATCTCCATGAGAACATGTGGGTGGGACTTAATCAGGCCACAGCCTGATTGGAGGGAGACTGAGATAAATGCTTTCTGTCATCCCCTCTCTCTTCCTCCCTGGTAATGGGACCAGTTTGCTGCTGCTAACACTTGTTCTTTGCCTCGTCCCTGTGCTGCGCTACCCATGGGCTGAGTCAACCTGTGAACTGTGTTCCTAGAACTTGAGGCTCTTTGGAGAACTTCTTTAGCGTGCTGCATCCCTTGGGCTTGAGATACCCTCCGAGCCTCCTTGCCTAGGCTTCTGCTCTACTGACTGCTGCTGCCCCACCTGGCTGCAGGTGCATTCTCTCTGTCTTGACGGAGAGAAGACTCCCCTGTTTGCTTACTTGACCTTAGATCAGCAGCCCAGGCAAGTTGAAGAACCTTTAGTATATTAACTCTATGACAAAAGTGAGTTGAACTGAGCCTGCGGTGTGGACCTATTATTTATAGATTATATTATGTATAAACCATTATATTGCTTCTTTCTATATAAATCTACATATCCATAAAATCATAAATATCCTGTGTGTGTTTTTCTTTAGAGAACCCTACCTAACACAATTACTAAGTGCAAGATTGGTGATTCAAACTGATCAGTTGTTGTGTGAAACTTGAGGTTATCTGCTCTGGCTAAGTGTTAGAAACTCAAAGGGGCAGTAATACTCTATCCCATAAGATCACAATGAATCCAAATAATCGCCGTGACATTTGTTTTCATTGAAATCTGAGAGGAAACAATTATGGAGATCAAAGGGATGAAGCAGTCTGTAAGAAATATGTGTTATAGGGCTGAGCCCCGGTGGCGTAGTTGTTGTGCGCGGGACTGCGGCCCACTGGAATGGAGGTTCAATTCCAGCTCCACAGGGGCAAAGGCTGGGCCTCCTACTCGCACCACCAGGGCAATGATGCCCTAAAAATCTAATAATAATAATAATAATAATAATAAATTTAAAAAAAGAAATATGTGTTATAACAATTATCCTAATGGATAGTTATCCTAATGGATATCTATAGACTATATCACTCAGCAACACTTTTTAAGTATAAAGGGCTATTCTAGAGGTTGTAAGCTAAAATATTAAAGAAAATGGTAACTAAATAGACTCTAAAGGATTGAAATATATTCTGCAATCATGATGCTATGAAAGTAGAAGGAATAGAAATTTTAGGGGTTCACAAATATGTTGAAATTGAAAAATATCCTAAAAAGGAATGAAATAAAAATGTCTCTAGGAATATTTTAAAATACTTTGAGGAGAATGAAAGCAAAAAAATGCAGCATACCAAAGCTTAAGGTATTCAGATGAGAAGGAAAATATCCAGCTGTAAATCCCATATCAAAAGTTTAGAAATGTCTCCAACTGATAACCTGTAAAAAGATGAGAAAGTGAAACCTAAAACACGGGGAGGAAAATAAATAATATGAAGGAGTTTCTGAAAGTTTGTGGATACATTCCAATATCTTTTCACTATGTTTTTCCATGAAATTGTTGAAGCTCCATCAGAATGATCAAAGTGGAAAATAGGAGTGGGAAAAACCCCACAAAAGTGATAGAAAAATAAGCAGAAGTGAATGCTGGTTCTGTGTACAGATCAAGAAAACTAGCCTTTAACTGGACTGACCAAGAGAAAAAGAGGATTCTTTAAATTACTTCATTGAGAAAAAGAGAGTCAGCTGCTGTTGATATGGTCAATTAATCTACCGGGCTAATTGTCATCATGCATCTGGAGGGTTTTTCATGCTTTTGGCCCCTGTCTGAGAAACTTCTTGAGTTTCTCAGTGGCTTGTCACCAACATTCTCTCTGCGGGCTACATTATGCTCCTGCAGTTAGCTGGGTGTCTGTCCCAGGACTCATTCCTGTCAGGTGTCAAATTTTCATAAAGTGACTTCCTAGACAAAAAGATTTCAATCTAAGAAAAAAATTTAACCAAGAGTCACTGTTAGATATAAATCATAGGGTCACAAGGAGTTGGAATATATTGCATTGCAGTGAGTGTGTAAAGAAGAATATATGGGGAGACCTGGTGGAGAAATGCATTAACCCCAACTTCAGCTGTTTAGACTCACCAGCCTCTCTGTGAGAGAAAACAAAGCTTCCTCCTCACTTTATGCACTCAGAAAAATTATAGGGACAGTTCTACTCTGACCTATAGAGTCACCATGAGTCAGAATTGGCTTAAAGGCAATGAGATTTTACTAGCAACATGTTTTAATGGAAGGTATAAGATTAATGAAGACAAAGCATCTTGTATGATGATCCAGGTGACTAATCATAAAATAGGCTTTTGCTTGTTTAGGATCTTACACCTCTAGAGATAAGATGTCAAAAGGATACAGTTTGTTTTTAAAATAACTTAATGCTTCATGACCATGGTCATGTTTTTCAGTCACTTATTGTGGAGTCCCTCTACCATTATAGAGTGTAGGGAAGCTAGGAATTTACACATATCCCTGAATCTAGAGCTGATAATATTAAATAACAAAACAAATTCTGACATTTACAGAATTTTCACTCAAACAGAGATGAAAATCTGAATCCCTAACAGGAGCTGACTCATCTTCAGAATACAGAAAATACTCCTCATGCCTCATTTCTGATTTAAACTCACCAGTCATCTCAATAAATTCTTCAGAAGATGTTTTTAAATTATGAAGGAAGTTGTATGTCATCTCCACCAAAAAGTTTGTGTTGCAGTTAAATAAGTAAAGAACATGTAATTTTGACAAACTATCAATTAGAAATTTCTCATTCTAGAAATTATGTCCCCTCATTGTTTTATGTTGATGTTTAAGAACACAAAGAGCCCCCTACCCTATCCCCACTATCATGATCCCAATTCTACCTTGAAAAATCTGCCTGGATGGAGGATGTACACTGGTCCAGATAGAAACTGGAAACACAGGGAATCTAAGACAGAAGAACCCCTCAAAACAAGTGGTGAGAAGGGCAATATTGGGAGGGCGGAGGGAAGTGGGGTAGACAGGGAAAACAGATTGCAAGGATCTACACATAACTTCCTCCCTGGGGGATGAACAGTGGAGAAGTGGGTGAAGGGAAATGTCTGATAGTGTAAGATATGACAAAATGACAATAATTTATAAATTATCAAGATTTCATGGGGTAGGGGCAGTGGGGCGGGAGGAGAAAAATGATGAGCGGATATCAGAAACTCAAGTGAAAAGCAAGTGTTTTGAGAATGGTGAGGGAAACAAATGTACAAAAGTGCTCGACACAATGGATGTATGTGTGAATTGTGATGAGGTATATGAACCCCCAGTAGAATGATTTAATACAAAAATATTAAAAGCTTAAAAAAGTTACAAAAAAGAACAGACTTAATTATTCAATATTTATGCTCCAAGAACCGCTATGTAGTCAAACTAATGCACACCTCTCATTTGTAGAACTTCCCTCATTGCCCTTTCAAAATGCAGGGATCCTGAAACAGTTCAGACAGGGAGGGGAAGAAAGCCACCTCACTTTTAGAGACATGAAACAAGGGGAATAATAGCTGCAAGTTTGTTGCTGTTAGGTTCTGACTCATGGTGACCTCTATGTACAACAGAATGAAGCACTGCCCAGTACATGATATTCTCACAACAGTTTGTAGGTTTCAGCCTGTTCCTGCAGCCACAGTGTCCACTCATCTTGTCCAGGGCCTTCTCACGATGCTGTTCCCCAGGGACTGGTCTTTCCTGACAATAGGTCCAAAGTATGGGAGACATTCTAGCCATCCTTGTTTCAAAGGATCATTATGGCTATACTTTCACCAAATCAGACTTATGTGTTCTTTTGGCAGTAGCAAGTATTATTTTTAATAGAATATTAAGTAAGATTTTATGCAATAGATTTATCTCTGTCATGATATTTTAATGTCACTAACTTTAAAATAGCACAAAAATAGAAAGCCAGCTAGCTAGCTAGATAATGATGATGATGAAGATAGATAGATAGATGATAGATAGATAGATAGATAGATAGATGATAGATAGATAGATGATAGATAGATAGATGATAGATAGATAGATAGATAGATAGATGATAGATAGATAGATGATAGATAGATAGATAGATAGATAGATAGATAGATAGATAGATAGATAGATGTAAAAGGGCAAAGCTTCAAAGAGGGATTTGTTTTCATCGAATTCTGACAAGTTAAGGAAAATAAACTAAGTTTCTCATAGACGTACATTTATTTGATTCATGCTTAGTATAGCCATAGGAAAAAAGTACTTAGGGTATGCTGCTTACCATACATGAATGGCACTGAGATTATTTGGCATGTAATATAAAACATCTGGTTTTAAACAGAGAAGAAAGGAAAATGAGAACACAAGCAGAGAATTAACTGTATGTTCAAGTTTAATTGAAGTCACTAACTATCACTTTATCATACATTGGTCACAATAGATGACTTCCCAAAATTATTTTTAAAATGTTATCTGGACACACAAATGCAGGGATTCCACTTCAGATGCACAAACTTTCCTCAGTGATAAAAAAATTTGACAAGTGTCCTCCACTCTCCTTCAAAGGAATATCAGTAGACACAATCAAGATGATATTTAGTTTATAATAAAAGTATATAATATATTTTAACATAATAAAACAAATATTTTATTTTAATATAATGAAATAAAATTTTCACTTACCTCCTTGAGATCATTGTTTTAATCTAAATAATCATAAAACAGGTTGCTTTACTTGCTAAAATCCTTGGATTACAAGTATTTTATCATTTTTTTCTCTTTTTAATCAGTATGATGATTTGACAATGTGAAATTGCAGTCATGGTGGTACCGAGATGAGTAGAAAACCCACAGGATGGCATTTGGGACACAAAGTTTACTGATTTGCTCTTCCATTCTGTGCATATTATGAGAACTTAAAAATGATAATCATGTGCTTGCTGAGTTTTTCATGGGAATGTCTTCCAAGCAGTATCACTTCAAGAGTAATGGACTTCGAACAGAGCAAAATCATCCAAATGTAATATAAGATGGCTTAAGGACGACTATCACATCCAAAATAAGATTAGCTTCATTAGCCTGATAATAAGGATGAGAGTATTGGTCTATGTATGTATATTTATATGTTAAAGTATTAAGGTAGCAGATGGACTTTGGACCTCTACCTAAGTCTTCTCTCAAAAAAAAAAAAAACACAGTGTTCTAATAACCTGGCACTCTATGATAGTCACCTTCCTGACAGGACCCCTGAAAACAAAATGAGTACATGAGGAAATGTGGTGAAGAAAACAGATGGTGCCCAGCTATTAAAAGATATAGTGCCTGGGGTGTTAATGGCTTGAAGTGAAACAAGCAGCCATCTATCAGAGGAAGCAACCACATGGATGAAGAACCCCAGGCTGTGTGACCACAGAGTGTTGAAGGGATCAGGTATCAGAAGATCAAAAACAAACAATTAAATCGATGTCAAAGAGAGGGATCAGATTGGAGACCCACAGTCCATCTATAAAAAATTGGACATCCTCTCACAGAAGGGTTACAAGGAAGGGATAATTCAGCCACAGAGCAGTTTCGCACTGACAAAATACATAATATTCCTCTGGTTCTTTCATTCTTCCTCCCTCACCACTATCATGACCCCAGTTCTACCTCACAAATGGTGCTGTCCATTGGGAAAGATAAGAGCTTTAGACACACAGAAGCCAGTACCTATAAGCCAGTCAGAGGCAGTAATGGGAATAGCAATACCATGAGAGTAGTGGGAGGGAGAACGGAGGACAGAAAGGGGGATCCAAAAGCAATGATAGATGTATAACACCACACACACACACACACACACACACACTGAGGCATGAATAATAGAAACAAGGATGAAGGGATACAGCGGATGGTGTAACATATAAAAAGATAATATATAATGTATCAAGGATTCACATAGGTGGGAGGGTGGGGGAGGAGGGGAAAAAAGAGAACCTGATAATAAGGACTCAAGTAGAAAGGTAATGTTTTGTAAATGAGGATGACAACATATGTACCAGTTCGCTGATACAGCTGCTTTACTGGTACAATATCTGTAAGAGCCCCAATAAAATGAACAACAACAACAACATGCTGACACCAACAGTTGAAAGTTTTCAAAAGCACCTCGGGTCTATGCCCTTGACGTACTCCCCCTGACTCCAAAATGACTCACACGGGAAGCGCTCCTTGAGAACCAAACCACTGTCATCAAATCCAACTCCTCGCAAGCCTGTACCATAGAGGGGTGCCGGGTACTGTGTTTGCTTCTGAGTCGCTCGATCTTTCTGAGAGCTTACAGCGTCCTTTCTCCCTCGAAGCAGCTGGTGAGGCCTGACTGCTGATTTTGTGGTTAGCAGCTGGCTCCATGCTTCTCTTCTGCGAAACCCCTCCAGTACCTCATGTAAAGTCAAGTCCAAAAGACTTGCCACAAAGTTGCCACAAAGACCACAGTCCTTTTGGCTTCTCACTGTGAACCCAAGAGAGATCTTTCTCCTTGCTTCTCTCTTCCCGGTTCCGTTCTCTCTTGTTCCCTGCCCTCGGGCCTTAATAGCCAGAAGGCTTGCTTCTTGAGTGCCTTTAAATTTCTACTAAAATGTCACCTGATAATACTTCTTTGACCACTCTTTTTTGCCCCTTTTTTCCTTTTTTTTGGGGGGGTGGGAGGGCATCACTGCCCTCTGGTGGTCGTGGGAGCTACCCAGCCTTGCTCCTGAAGAGCCGTTGCTGCATTTGAACCGCCAAGCCCTTGGGCCACAGTCCCGCACTCAACCACTATGCCACGGGGGCTCAGGCCTCTTGGACCACTCTTAATAAAACAAAAAAAAACCTCTCATCATCCTCTACACAGTTTCTCTTACTTTATTTTTCTTCGTATGACTTATTATAACGATTTATTACATATACATTACCTATTTATTTAAAGTCACCACCGCCCTCCCCTTTTTGCAATTGTTATGACAACAAAGACTTTTACTTTTTTATTCACCGGTATGACTTTAGGAACCATAATGACTTAGTGGTGATGCATGGGGCTTCAGTTGAAAGAACAGCAGTTCAAAACCAGCAGCAGCATCTACGGCCCTAAACTCTAACAGTCTCAGAAACTCACAAAGGCGGTTCTACCCTGTCCGACAGGGGCCTTGCAAGTCCCCCAGGACTCCGCGGCCTGGAGTGTGTTGGTGTGAGGATGTCTTCACTGTCTACCAATCCATATGGCTTGTGGTAGTTGTTCAGGAAGTATTTGCACTGACTGATTCGCTAGATGATGCTTTGTTTTACACAAAGACACAGAGAAAAATTTAGAATCTCACTGGTTTTTGACAAGTTAGTAAAATATTTTGCATGTGCTCGGCTAAAGTTTTAATTATTATACTTTGCAGAACTTAAAATGGTTACGATTTCATGTTTTATTTTACATGTGTTTTGCATTCTTTTTAAAAATTGTTATTCTAATATGGTTCATTCTCATGTAGAAAATAGTAATCCTATTTTATTATTACTACATGTTTGGCATATATGTTAGGATATATAATTTTTATGTCATTGTTTGGGTGAGGTAGTAATTTGGCCAGCAATATTGGCTAGAAGATCTCATAACTTCTTTTATTAAATCATTTTATTGGGGGCTCATACAACTCCTATCACAAACCACACATACATCCATTGTGTCAAGCACTCTTGTACATTTGTTTCCCTCATCATTCTCAAAGCACTTGCTCATATTTGAGCCCCTCATATCTGTTCCCTATCTCCACCCCTCCATTCTCTGACCTCCCCATGAGCCCTGGATAATTTATAAATTATTGTTATTTTGCTATATCTTACACCATTCAACATCTCCCTTCACACACTTCTCTGCTGTCTGTCCCCCAGGAAGGAGGTTAGGTAGATCTTTGCAATCAGTTCTCCCTTTCTATTCCACCCTCCCTCTACCCTCCTGTTATTGACCTTCACACCACTCGTTCATCTGTCTTGGATTCCCTATGTTTCCAGTTCCCATCTGTACCGTGTACATCATCTGGTTCAGCCAGATTAGTAAGGTAGAACTGGGATCATGACAGTGGGGGCAGGGGGTCAAGGAAGAGGGGAGGAAGCACTCAAGAACAGAGCAACATTGCATGTTTCATCATTGCTACACTGCTCACTGACTGGCTCATCACCACCCTGAGAACCTTCTGTGGATCTCATAACTTTTTTAAACGTTATAGAAAATTGTTAAAGGCAAAAAACAAAGGAGAGTACTCAATTATGTGAAGTTACATAAGCTTCCTAAAAGTCAGCTATAGGGCTGAGCCCCGGTGGCATAGTGGTTGAGTGTGGCACTGTGGCTCACTGGCTTAGCGGTTCAAATCCAGCAGCAGCTCTCCAGGAGCAAGGCTGGGTAGCTCCCATAACCACCAGAAGGCAGTGATGCCCCCCCCCACCAAAAAAAAAAAAGCTCAGATATAATCCATAGAAAAAGAGTGAGCATAAACATCACTTTAAATTAAAGTGATAAGATTGCTTTTTAATTTTATTTTGAATGACAAGCTCAGTGCAGAGAAGTGGATTCAAATAAAGATAAATCAATCTATGGAAAAACAGGAATTTTTTCACATTGGAATTGGGATCAGGGTAACCATATGCAAGTGGGTTTCACAAAGTTCATGTAACGTTCTCCTATCTTCTAATTCTATTTTTCCATGAATGTTTTGAGGTCTCCTCAATATCGCATAGAATTCCCTCTGAAGGATAAATGATGTCTCCAGATCGAGAGGGTGAGGTAAGTGTAGGATCTTTTTGTAGGATACAGCATGGTGAGAATTGGAGAGGGGAAGATTCGCATACTTCCGTCTGCAGTGTCACTCTCTATGCCTTCACCACGTTAGAATCACAGAACAGAAATATGACAAATTCAATGAAGTTCATATCTGCTTCTCCTCCCTGCTCATTTGCTTGGCTTCTATGCTTAATATGCTTAATCTGCTGCCATGCATTTATCCAAGAAATCTTAATAAAGGCCATTCTTAACTTGCCTGTGATAGAAGAAAAGCAAAAACAAAAGTCACTGACTGCAGCATTTCAATGAGGACTCTCTGTGGAATTGTCATTTCACTCAAGGCTCATCACACCATGTCCGGAAAAGGTGCATTGTCTATAAATTATAATTTTACTCTTAGCATAACTCTATAGCCAGTAAAGAAATTTAACTATGTAGACTCAAAATACACATGTACACATGTGCAACAAACCTATTGAAGTTGAAAATGAATCTGCATTTTGAGAAAATAAAGGAATGCATAAATATTGAATCTGTCTTTAATTGTGTTTTCCTCTGTATGGTATATATACTTGGATATCAAAAAGTTCATGGAAACTGGGACTAAAAGATAGCACCATAACTTTTCCATGAAACTTTTCAAGCTCCCTCATGTGTGTATTTGTACAAATTTTTATACTTCTAGCACACAGCATACATTTCCATGAATGACTTTTGAACAAAATAATAAAACCAATATAAATTATGTGTGCACTCAGAAACACAATGATCAGGTTTCCTCTGGATTCAAATAACATCTTTTCCCAGAGAAATACTTTCCTTGCATTGTCTAAAGTTCCTATTGTCCTCCCAACATGGTTGCATTGTTCAAAGAAGGCAGTGTAAAATTATAGAGTAGGCAGGTCCCAGGCGGTTCTGCCAATTTCCAACATCTTTTAAATTGGCTTCTGAAGATGCTTCCCCATTTGAAATCATGTGTGAAAAGAACATGTTTGTGCAGCTCCAGTGTCTCATGCTGTCTGCACAAAGCCCAGGTGAGGTGTGAGTCACTGTGGGGTGTGCCCGATCTTTCCTGCAGCCATTTGAAAAGAAGCCACTGATGGACCCTGGGAGCCAAAGACAGGCAGAGAAAACACCAAGCCTCTCCCACCTCCAGGGAGATGGAATTAATGTAACCACAGAGTCATGTAAACCAATTCACCAGGAAGGAAAATATATTCTTTGCTTCTCTTAATTAATTGTCAATTATTTCTTTGAATAGTAAGTAAGAATCTTAGTTCACTACTCAGGTTTTGCAGAAATAGAGCTTCTTTTATGTTTTCTCCCATTTGACCTTTATTTCAAATCTTTATTCACTGAGGGGGTAGAAAAAATCTCACAAGTTTGGCCTTTTATTTGCACCCCATTTACTGGAGCTAAGGAGCAGGTTCGCCTGCTCTTAGTGGCATGGAAATGTGCCAGGAAATGAGTAAAACAGGAGCATGGTCATGCACGCCCACTGTAGGTCACTGAGCCAGCGCCTCCTTGGTCCACTGTTACTTGAGCACCTGAAGCTCGGAATCACAATACCCAATTCTTTGGCACCCATGTAGAATGCATCATAAACATAGTAGGATGTAGATGCTTAGGTGGGAGGGAGTCTAGAGACTAAGGATAAAAGAAATTGCCAAAAAGGAAGAAAATATATTACAGAATTTCTTGTGTATTGCTAGCACATGGTTCAGGTATTAAAAGCGAATCCCTTTTATCACCGCTCACAACTAAGTCAAGCAGGTTACTCTGTTTCTCTCCTGGCATGATTCTGCACAGCCAGCAGACATGCTCAAGTGTTTTGGGGTCTCTTGAAACTCATTAAGGTCCAGACTGGGACAGAGTCCCAAATCTTGATTTCTCCATGGATATGATACTTCCTTTTTTGTGGTGTAATTTTTAAACATAAACTGATAGTTGTGTGGTGTTCCCTCCAGTCATGGTGACATAATGTCTAGAATGAAACAGCCAGCATATGTTCCATGGTTCCACACACAGAAAGTATTCCACGTGACATTGCAGCAGTTATTTCCTGCAGAGCCTACCCTCAAGAAGAGACTCAATTGTATACAGTGTGCTGACTAGCATGGAAATCAGATAGTCAAAATTTGGGAGACATGGTGGCATAGAAGTTGCCTCTCTGGCTGCTAATCACCAGGTCAGAAGTTCAAAACTACCATCTGCTCCCTGGGAGAAAGGTAATGTTGTCTGTTCCTGTAAAGATCAAAGTTTTGGAGTCAGTTTCACTCTGTTCTGTAAGATCACTGTGAGTTGGAATCAACTTGAAGGTAGTGAATTAGATTTTGGGTATCAACAGTGAGTGAGAAAGATAATCTAATTTAGAAATTCAGGACTCACCAAAAAACTGAAACTAGGTTTCAATCCATATTCCAACTCTGTAAAAGATTTTGATCTATATTTAAGAATAAATGGTATAATAAGAATTCAACATTGATATATTTGTGTCCAAAAATCATTTCCTAATTCAAATATAAAGAGCTGATTCTGTTTTATCAGCACCATTTATTTAAAAAGGCAACTGCTTCCCACTTGATATTTGATATATTTGAAGATCAGTTGTCTGTATTCTACTGTTTTTTATTTCTGGATTTTCTGTTCTTATCCATTGGTCTGAGTATATATCATTATACCAGGACCATGCTATTTTGACAACAGTGGCTGTATAATATGCTTTAAAGTCAGGTAATGTAAAACAGCCCACTTTATTCTTCTTGAGAAATTATTTGCTAATTTCAGGCTTCTTTTCTTCCCTTTTCATTTAAACTTGGTAGTCAGTTGGACCTCTACTTAAATATTACCTAAATACAAGAACAGCTTGTTCTAATAATGTGGCACTATGATACTCACCTTCCTGAAATTATAGCTGAAGACAAAATGGGTGTATAAGCAAAGGTGGTGAAGAAAGTTGACGGTGTCCGGCTATTAAAAGATATTGTGCCTGGGGTCTTAAGGGCTTGAAGTTAAACAAGTATCTATTTAGCAAGGAAGCAACAAAACACACATGGAAGGAGCACACCAGCCTGTGTAATCATGAGGTGGACACATGAAACACATCTCTGTGTGGGAAGAACTGGAGGAAATTATGCTAAGCAAAGTCAGTCAATCACAAAAGGAGAAGTGCTGCATGAGTCCCCTGAGGTAAGTAGAAACAGTATGGTGAGTATAAAAGAGAAAACTTCTGTACCCTAACAGTTGGTCCAAGAAGTAGGGTAAGGGGAGGATGGAGGACCAAACCCAGGGAGGTACACGTTGGATGCAACACAGTAATGGGAGAAAGATGAGGGGGTAGAGGGGATAGGGAGATAAAAGGGAGTTCAAAAAGGAAAGGATAACAGAGGGAACAGGGCACTAATCTACCCGGGGGGGAGGGTACCGATCTTGTCTCCACAGAAACCAGAGTGGGCAAGCAGTTCCTACCACAAAGCACCCAACCTGTAGAACAGTGTAGATGCATGGAAGGATGCAAGAAAAGAGAGAGCTACAGAGCTGGAAGCAACCAGTCAGATGGGCTCCTTTTCTAGAAATGGGCATGGCAGAGAACAGGTTGGGGGAGGGGCCAGCATCCCACACCCACAGGGATAAAGACAAGAAGGGAGGAAGAGGAAGAGAGCTGAACAATACTTGCGAGATTATGTGGAATTGGCAGGATTTGTTTCTTGTTCTAGTGTTATTAATGTTGAAGGTTCCTTATGTACCCTTAATAATTCAGTTTTTGTTTGTGGCCACAATAGGGCTTTGACCCAGTTATCCAGCATTTGGACAGAGTTAGGTGTGCTAGCCTCTCTCCTTCCAGACATAGATATTATTCCTGGAAATGAGCCTGTCCCTATCCCTACTATTGATTACATGACAGAAAGAGCTAAAGGGCAGTGCAACTAGTTGCCCTATTTGTAAGATTAGAGATCAGTATAGCAGTGGCCTTTGGAACTGCAGGATACCAAATTATCTAGTCAGCTAATCTTGGATATGCAGGCCTCATCAGGCACTACACAAGATTTGCAAGATCAGGTAGATTCTTTAGCAGAAGTAGTATTACAAAATAGAAGAGGTTTAGATTTACTTGCTGCAGAGCAGGGAGGTATTTGTTTGGCTTTACAGGAAAGATGCT